>CAAKHG010008804.1:16187-42610 GCA_901007715.1 Dactylopterus volitans
GGGGTTGGATTATGACTTCTGATTCAGATTCGGCTGCAGGAAATTATTGGACATCCAGTCTCTGATTTCGAAAAGGCAAGAAATGATGTGAGCAACAATGGTGGAACCAGGGTTTAGTGGGACATACAGCCACATATCATCAGTGTAGCAATGGAAATCAATAGCATGGCCACGCATGATTTGACACAGCGGTGGCATGTAAGCTGACAGTAACTGACCTAAAATTGATCTTTTGGGGACCACACAAAAGATAGGTCCACAGGAGGTTTACATACAAAACCCAACCAATGGCAACTCAAAAGCTCACTTAAAGTCAAAGTTAGAAAAAAAAAAAAAATAGTTTAAAAAAACAAACAAACAAACCCAAATGAATAAAAACAGCTGGGTTTTTAGACAGTTCTAATCTGATTTACCATGAAACAGAGCTTCTGTTTCCAGTTGTGCTATATTTGGGCCAAAGAACATTAGATAAGTGGAAAACCTTTTTACAATGATGTTGTTTCCAAGGTAGCTTTGTTCTAGGTTTGAAGAACCATCTTTTTGAAAGAGATGATGTGATTTTCATGTATACAAGACTGACATCCTGTGTATGCTGAAATTAATGTTGGCTTTGGACTTTGCTCATGTCTGATCTCTGTGTTGTGACGCCTGGGAAACAGATGGGGCTTAAAACACAGCAAATCACAAAGTAACTGTCCCTCCACTGCAGCTTAGCAACATCTACATGTACTCAAGGGAATCAAAGAGAGGCAGTCTCACATTTAAGGTCTGACTTCTGAAGGTAACTGAAGCCTCTTTCCCTTGTTTTTCACAAGGGTGGGGGGAGTGGCTTTTGCTTTAAATATTTAAATAAGAACAAGTAAGATCCCTTCACGTCCAGTGCAGACGACAGGAATAATTGCAGTGTCCGTTCACCTTCACATCGGACATATGGCCAGGTGTGCGATGCTGTGAAATAGAGTTGAAAATCAAAAGCATATCTTCATTGCTCCACGTTGATTACTACTACTGGAAAGTAGTAGGAATTCAAAGCTCTAGAATGTAACTGAACATTCAGCTGAACCACAGAAGAGTTTGACATTTGTACCAGGCTACAATATATTTCTTAACAATATCACCCAAGGCTTTGGACTTTTAATTTAGGCAAACCATGGAATAAGAATTCTGAAGAAAAAAAAAATATAGAATTTACATACATACACAAAAATATACATACACACACACTGTGTATATGTATGTATATATATACACACAAATACAGTAAATATACACACAGTATATATTCATTACTTCTTTTTATAAGGCTGAACTTGACATGACTGCTGAGAAGTCAGACTGTCATTGCCAGTTTTTGCAAATGAGAGCTGCATTTTTGTATGTGTACACATACATCTCTTTTTTTTTTTCTCACGGTGAGTCAGTGTTGACAAATGCAATCATTTTTTTTCTGCAAAATGTTTGTCTTCAGGCAAGACATCAAGTTTAGAGTGGCACATAAAGACATGTTACTGAACCAAAACGGCTATTTGTTACAGGCAGTATAGAATATGTTTACAATCTGCAGTGGAAACAGATGTAAAATAAGTGCTGAATATGTTTCTGTGGTTGCACCCAATACACAGCGGTCACGTCTGCTGGAAATTACAGTGATTTCCTAAACTGGTGGCTTTACTGCTTCTGAGCCTCTGAGAATTTAAAATGTCAAACACTTCAAAATAATATTTATGATTTTTTTAATGGATTTTTTACAGTGAACTCCACATTTCCATTTTAGCTGCGACACCATGTTTGGATATCTTACCTCAGTCTGGTTATTCTGGATGTCAAAAGGTATGGCGACTCAACAAGGTAAACATAAGTGCACCAAGTTCCATCTCTGGGATTTTTCTTTTTTTTTTTTTTTTTTTTGGTACCATCAGTCATATAACAAATAATTTTCACCAACAGTCATGGATTCAAACTGTATTTGAAAGGGTAATATAACCAAATGCATTAGTAATTTACACACGCTGTTGGAAGTAATTCCAAAACCCACACACATCTTGAGCATCTATTCATTTTTAATCAGATATTGTTTGTGGCAATGCTGCAGTTCCCTTTGAATTACAAAAGAAAGTGAAGAAAATCTATGTCTGTCTGTCTGTCTGTCTGTCTGCCTGTCTGCCTGCCTGCCTGCCTGCATGTGTCTCTCTGTGGTTAAAGTCAGGCTTGCAGTTTTAGAATCAAAGAGCAAGAGCTTCCTGTCTTTACAAGTCCACAGAGCGAAATCCATCAAGGATGAAGCAGAGCTGCCAAAGCAGGAACAGGCTCAGTAGTCCATAATGCAATACAGCCATAATGTAGTACAGGCTCCAATAAGCGCGCGCACACACACACACACAGCCAAATGACCAAAATTCTTCCTTATGCTCAAATATGGCTCAAATATGCTCAAATATAATTTTTGTCACACATTGAATTGCTGAATAATTCAGCTTGCATGCATTATTGTATTGACAAATGCGGCGTATCAGTGAAACATGTTTGGAGAGTTTGACACCTGGATACTCCCTCACCTGAGGTCACTCACACCTCTATGTATTTTACATGGCGCCTGAATAATTTAGAGCTGGAGTCTGCACGGGGATTATAACTGGGAGAAGGTGAAATGCAAACAGAACTCAGCAGTCATACCTGGATGAAAACGGGAATCTGGAGACGTTTCTGGGTTATGCATGTAAGAGACTGCCACCATTTTTTACAACATTGAGTGTTTTATGGCTTTCACTTTATGAGGCGACCCAAGAGTTGTTGTTGTTGTTGTTCTCCAGTTAGCCATGCATCCACAGTGTGCGATACATGCAAATGACTGAATTCATGTTCGCAATATATTCTATATACTATATTCTTGCATAAACACAACATGTGAGTGAACTTGTGCCCTACTATGTACTGTATGTATTTTAAAATGGGGCTTGATTGATGAATTCACAGCTGTAAGCTTTCATGGGCTCTCTCTTTACTGGGCTGTCACCAGAACAATGATGTCTATACCTCACTGGCTATTAATCAAACTCTGATTTTTCATCAATTTGCTGCTTACTTTTCAGGAAAAACTGATGACGCAACTTGAGCGATTCAGTCCCCCCCCCCCCGCGCACCACCACCCCACCCCCCGAAAGGCGATCAAAACCGGCAGATAAATTAGCGGCTCTGACGTGTAGAAAATGTAAATAAACTGATCAAAAATTCAAAGCTCCATCCTCTTGTTTTTTTTTTTCTCCCTCCCAGGAGTGGCTCTTCGTTTAGGGTGAAAGAGAAAAGAAGAGCAGATCAGCAGTTCTTCACGATGAAGAGGATGTATATGCAAGAGACCCTACACAGCACAGCAGCACTATTTCCCACAATTTTTTATTAGTATTTTTTATTACCAGTCCAGGATTGCAGCAGCAGGACAGCTTGAAAAGAGAATTAAGTCTTTTGTTTTTTTTTATGACAGAAAAAAAGTCAACTGTGGGAGCTAGGTTTGGGTGTTAGATGTACAGCCAAAGTGATATGGTTATCTGTCTGCATGAGTGTAATTTAAGCTGCTGAGACAGGAGTGCGTAGGACATGTGTCTGTGTTTGTGCGTGTCGAGCAAAGTGCCCAGGCGCACAACTTTAAAGAGCAAAGACCGGTCGCAGTTGTTTTCCTCGCATTTTGTGCATTTAAAGAGGCGCGTGTGCGAGCACCTGCGCACGTGCGCATTTGCTGGGAGAGCGATTTCAGGTTCTCTTTTTTTTTCCGTGTTATTTTTGCAACAGGAGTCCTTGTGGAGTCCAGTTTGTTTCTTGTTTTTGCAGACGGCTAGATGAGGGGAAGGAGAGGAGGCAGGTAGCAAAGGGGTTTTTGGGGGGCAAGGGAATAAGAAAGCGGCAGGTAGCTGTACATTTCACAATTGATTAATGAGTCAGTGGGATGATGTCTCTTATCAACATTCTGCACATGGCGGCGAGAGAAAGGTTTACTGGGGCTAGAAATGCTCCAATCACAGACGGTTGCCATTGCCGTCCCATCATTCCATTCTATGCTCACCCACCTGTTTTTGTGCCGCTCTCTTCTTCTCCTCTCCACAGCAGTTTTGTTAGCTGACGCAACCGGGCCCTTTGCTCATGTGTTGGGTCTGGTGCCACCGACTTTTGCCTGGGAAATATGAGATACATCTTCCGCCGTGGAGTTCTCAGCATGTGTCGCCAGTCTTTGTTTGGAGATTACCACAGGAAATGATGTAAACGCTTGTAATGAGTGGTTAAGATGGCTTATGTCGCCATCGCGAAGGAGAAAAGTATAGTAGGCTGCCTTCTGACAGCTGAAAAATATCCTCCAGTACAGTATTTGGTAATAGATACAGATGTCCCCAAAAATGTATCACTTTCACGGCCGGCAGAGCTGGATGTCTGATATAAACTCCCGTATATCAAGCTTGATACGCCGCATGGACGTGTTGATTCTTGATAAATATGTATGGCATGCACTAATGGCTCTCTCCACTGCTGTGACATGAACTGAGAATGCTAGTTCTGTCGATGCCTGGGTGGAGAGGGAAAAAAAAAAAAAAAATCCCAGTCACAGCATGTGTCTGGAGCACCGTGAATAGAACAACACAAGAAAGGAAACAAAATTACTTAAAATAGCAACGCGCAAACCCCAGGAGATGGAGTGGTCCCATCCGCATGTCTGTGAGGGTCAGATTATGATTTGGGTGATTTGTCAGTGACAGTCAGCCAAATAATTTTCTTTTGTGCTTCAATTTGTTCCACTAAAGGTGTCAATATTTCCTCATAATGTGAGAAATCCTTTTCTGGCGAATCGATTTTATGTCGTGGTTGCGGTGAATTAAAAGTGATTAAGGAGAGAGGGTGTGGCTGTTTAGGAGGGTTTCTTAGTTAAGGCTGTCAGGGTTGTTTTGGCTTTGTTGGAGAGATCAGACAAGAAGGCGGGTGTTTACTTTGCCTGGATTGAGATACCAGTTTCTTCCCTGTGACGTTTGCATATTGCTTTTGACACAATGCACTTTAAGTGCAGGAATGACACTAAAAGCTAAAAAAGTGGCGATTCCACCGGGTTTCCATCAGGCATCCCGCGCAGGGCTGTCACCAGAGCAGACTATCATGGCAAAAATAACTCACAGTACGAATTCAAAAATACTGCTCATCATCAAGTGATTCGTTAGCTTTATCTATTATGTATGACATTATATATATCTTGATTATTTTATGTAAGTCTCAATTCATTTTTGTGGGGAGAAGTCAGGTCACAGTTTATATACAACTCCAGTAAGCAGATCCGCTCTGGATGGCAGGATTTCTTGGGACGGTGGCATCATTTTCGCGCGAAGCCCAAAAGAAGGAAAATACTTTTGAACTATTTATTTATTGCCGTGTCATGCCCCGTATCAACACACTGCCCAAGTGTTCTTAGCGCACAACAGGAACAGCTTGAACCAGTGTTCAAAGAAAACAAACAGCTCGAACAAAGTTAAAGTATTAATGGCAAAGTACAAAAACTGCATCCGCGTAGGCTAAAGCACTGGAATTTATATGTGAGGGGGATTAAAAACATAGCTTGTGGTCAAGCTGGGGCTGCAGCAGGCCTATCACACACACATACGCAGTCATGTTTGGACATCTTAATCCCATTGTATGTTTCCCCAGTTTGACAGAAAATTCTGCAACTTGGTTTAACATATGTGGCTCAGCCTCATTGCTGTGGTATGTGTGTTTTATCGTTCTGCTTCGCTAATCAAATAAAAACGACCGCTGTCAGTTGTAACCAAAGCGCCCCTGGAACAGTGAGCTCTCTGCTAAACTTTATAGATTCCAGCATTCCAGTTTTTTTGATATTTTGTACCAAGCTCTTCTTGTCTCTGCTAAAATCAAAATGCTCCTACTTTTGCCACTTCTGGCTAAACGAATAATGGACGCGCTCTCATTCTGAATTTCCATTAGCAAACACTACAGTCATTAAACTTGTAACATTCAGGGTTAATTGGTGTGTTGAAACTTCACCCGAGGAGACAGACTTCACCTTCGGACGCCCGGGCCAGCTCGGCAGCTCGGCTCTTCGCTGGGCTGCAGGGCCACGCAAGACTCGCCGTGTGTGGCGACGCGGGGCCGTAAGTATGTGAGGGGGCCAAAGATTACATTTACAATTATTCACTTTTGGAAAATTTATTGTTTGTTTGAATGCTTTGGAGAGCCTGTGGGAATAGTGGCGGTTTGTTTTTATGAGAACAGTTTTAAGAGGGGGCAGCTGGAGGGGCCGGAGGTATGGTAATGAAGTATGATGACGAAGTCCAGAGCAGGAGGATGTAACGAGCGCTTCCTGTTGCCCATCATGATAATATATTTTGCAGAGTGCACTCATATACCCGGTATCTATATTCAGACACTTGAATGTGAACACTGAATAAGTCATATCTGACATGTAAACCACAACTGCAAAAACACAAACAAGTCATCTGAGTTATCACGTCTAAAGTCAAGTCACAAACATTATTTAACTTCCAAGTCCAGGCCTAAGTCATAAATGACTCAAGTCCACATCTCTGCGGTGCTCCTCTCAATTTATTATTGATCAACTATTTCAATTTCATAGCTTCCATGATACATTCTGTAATTCCAGGCTGTGCTTCTATTAAAAAAGTTTTTTTTAAAAAAATTTGTTTTTCACACACATTAATGAAACACAGGTCGGCCAAACCAAAGGGGTGGGGGTTCCAGATGGCTGCGAGAGGTAATTGAAAAATGTGAACTTCAAAACTCTGTATTCATGCAACCAAAGCTGTCGCTGCACAACAAAAATTTCTGCCTCTCCAGCGGACTCTCTGCACGAGGAAATGAAAAATCTCTGTTTGATGGTGATTCAGTTGTCCTTGTGGGTAGTAGCATTTTAATCAAAATCTGGTAAGTGTTTGAAGGGGATTCATGATATAATAACAGCAAATGATATAATGAAAACCACCATAACACTCTGGATTTGAGGGTCAAATCTCCGACATAACCATGTTTGGAATTCTTGAGGCCCCTGAGCTGCTGGGGGAGGAAAGCTGAAATATCTCAAATATTTGTGTCTCAGAAGGCCAAATTCTAATTTTTGTTTTGTTTTGGGTTTTTTTTTTTTCTGACAGCTGTAACAAAAACTTTCAAGTGGTCTGACAACTCAGCCATATTGGAGTTGATTGTGTCGTCGTTTAAGATTCTGGATCACCAGAGTTTTACTCTTTAATGTGAGCATGTTCGGTCCATAGGAGCTTCAGACAGATGTTATTACACAGTGACTCAGATGGGAGTAAGTGTTTTGCCTATGATATATAGACATTTCAGAGGTGAGGGAAGGCAAAACATGTAAGTAAATGCAAAAGCCCTTTGTCCACTGACTGATATCATTCTACCTCTAATTAATTGTTAAGCTATCTCTGTGGATGCCATTTATATCTGGAAAAAAAAAACAATTACCTATGACACATTGTCATCATTTCAGTGAAGAGCGGAGGCATGCAGAGATAAAGTGGGAGACAGTAATTTAAAATCAAAACAGGGGCCACATTTTTTTTTTTTTTTTTAAGCAAACATCTTGGTCGTCTGGTGGGCTGAGTGGACAGCAGTATTGAACCAGACCACTTGAGATGTAATTCCTTGCTCCATTGAAGAAAGACAGGGCATTTCATTTGCCAGAAAAAAAGAAGCGAAGGTGAAAGGAGAGAGGGACAACGCAAATGAAAGGGAGGCATCAGCAAGAACAAAGAAGCGTCGGAGAGAACGCAGGACTCCGGAACTGTGAAACAATCCAATTCTGCCATGGCTGCACGACTTCGACTGCGTCACGCTCACCCCTTCTGCCTCTCACATGTAGGGTGGTTATTGATGGAGCCGTCATATCCAGGCTGAACATCTGTAATGAAATTCCACTCGTCTTATTGGATTTGGAGATGGGATCTCTGTCTCTCACACAGCTGTAGACTGGCCTTTATTGCTCAGCCCCGCAGCCGTCCCGTGGAGGGCACGCACACAATACACAGCGCCGCATGGAGTCTCGCGGGCTGGGATTATGGAGCTGCTCGCCACTGTCGGTGTTGCTTACCATGACTGGACAGGTTTTTTTTTTTTTCTATCCATAGTTTTACTTTGAAGTCCAAACCAAATGGCGTTAGAAAAGTATCCTCCTTGCTGTGAGGCATTTCCAAGCAATTCAGCACAGGAAGGCGGGACTGATCGTTGGGAGGAATTTGATCTGAATGCGCAGGAGTGGGCGTGTCACCATGTAGCATAGCATCATGGAGAGAGTGAGAGACAAATGTAACTAATTTATCAATGTAGTAATAGATCATAGTGGAAGGACAGGCTGAGATACGATCACAATAAGGACGAGTATCGGAAGAAAAAGGATGCTTATAGCGCCAAGAATCTGAGCAACAATAATGACTCAACCACAGGTTTAAATCTGAGTAGCTTGTGTCATTATGAATAGGTGTGGGAATATTACAGTTGGTATGAAAAATAATAAAATAAAAGTGCACAAAAATTGTCCCTCCAGACCAGTGGACTGACTAAAGACAAGGTCGTGTGCTTCTGTCACTATAACACAAAGAATTATTGAAGGCTTCAGTGCAAATAGAACATGTAAACTACTGCACCTTTACAATTCAGGTTCTCACTCTGCTTTGTTATACAACAATATTCGAGGGTTGAAGCTTCGATATTTGAGTATAAAATTGGCAAACATTCAAGAACTTCCAGAACAGCTTAGGCTATTCACAGAATCAAAAGGTTCAATAATAACTGCCTAAATGTCACGGTGAGCAACCATTCATGTCCACATACTATCAAATAACCAAACTGACAGACAAATAAAATAATGTCCACTATCGCAGCTGAGATGATAAGGTGCAAATTACATTTATCAAATGACAATCCGCTTATAAAGAAAGTTTGGACCAGAAGCATTAAATCATTTATGTGCTTAATCACTCCTCACGTACCACCACTCACCTACTGGTACAATGAAGAAGCTGCACCAAAAAAAAAGCTTCCCTGTCCCCATTAACATACAACAGAAAAATAAATTCCTTCACAGCAAAGTATGACATTGCTCTCACCACCTAATTAGCATGACAAAACTAAACAAAACCGAACTTTCCCCTGAAATAATCCGTACAGACGAAATGTACACGGTGCTGCTTGCACACACACACTGAACTTCTCACCAAATCACTGAACGTCCACAGCTATCTTTAGCCTGCGATTAGCATTAGCAGCTAACCGATATCGCAACCCCGGAAACGCTTCTGACTGTTGCTGCGACGACCGACGGACGACTGCGCCGTCAGCAAGCGATGAGTTGGCGTTAGCTTTTCTTTTTCGGTCCAGGTCTGTATTCCCTCTTTCTCTGAAATCCAACTGCAGCTCCTCACTGCCACTTCTCACGTCCGTGACGTTAGACAAAAAAAAAAAAAAAAGGAAAACACCACCTGCTTAAACCTCCTTCACGCATAGGCACGATTTGGCGGCTTCTGATTGGCTGGTTAGACAGCAACATACCTACATGCTTGATTGAGCGAGGAGATGATGCCCTCGGGTGCAATCGGAATTTACAAATTTGTAACACCCGGATATAAAATTCAATGATACGTTAATGCAGTTAATACTAATTATACTTTTTTCTCAGACTCGGACCCTCTCTACGTTTCGAGAGTAGGCTTAAAACTTTCCTTTTTGACAAAGCTTATAGGCTCGCCTTGGCCCAGCCCCTAGTTATAGTGCTATAGGTCTAGACTGCCAGGGGACCATGATTCACTGGGCGCCTCTCTTATTCTCTCTCTCCTTTCCCATCCTCTTCCTCATCACTTCCTGCATGTTACTAACTTGACTTTTTTCCCTGGAGTTCTTTTCCTGCCTTGTAGAGACGGAGACCTTTTGTGGCCATCACAGACCTCCACCACTGTTAATATGACTGTAGCTGATGTTACTGTGCATTTCTTTTCCCCCGTCCCCCAACCATCCTTTATCCTTCTCTCTCTGTCAACCCAACCGGTCAAGGCAGACGGCCGCCCACCAAGAGCCAGGCTCTGTTCAAGGTCTCTGGCCGTTAAAGGGGAGTTTTTCCTTGCCGCCATTGCCAAGTGCTTGCTCATGGGGGAATTGTTGGGTCTCTGTAAATTAAAGAGTACGGTCTCAACCTGCTCTTCTTCTAATGTGTCATGAGATAACTGATTTGATATCATGATTCGGTGCTATGTAAATAAAATTGACTTGACTTGACTTGAACTTGGCATGGTTTTACACCTGGAATACACAAAGCTCATCGCAAGCTTCATATAGTTGCAGAGGCAGCCCACTGTATCATGTCTCATGTACTGTATATTCCAGAGCTGTCACAACGCTACAGTGCTAAACACATTTTAGCCAGTGGGCTCGTAACCAAATGGAGGTGGTGAACACCCAATTGTACGTACGCATACTGGCTGGATAAGCAAAGAGTCTTTGCTCTGAGTGGCTAAAAGATTGATTGATTGCTGGATGTCATGACTGTGTCTGTTGAAATCGGAGGTTTAAGCTTAAGCACGCATCCTGTTTTGTTTTGCAGGAAAATTTTGTTGATGCTTTCTGAAAAGATTTGTTGTTGATGATGATAATGTGTTCTTTTTTTTGTTTTTTTTCTCAAAGGGAGAGCGACAGAATGGAAACATACTGGAAACAAGCTCTCAAAAAAAGGCAGATGTGTGGAACTAGAGCCAGATTCGGTATCATTGCTGGCTGGAGGCAGATACTATAATGTATCGCAAAAAATATTGGAGGGAGACATCTGCATGGCCTGCTGCGTGTAAATAAGCCTGCTGCGTGTAAATAAAATAGAATAGAGCTGAATCAAATAAAATGGGAGAGAAATTGTGTAAAGCTGAGTAAATATGTGAATTATTTATTGTTAATACCTTAGGATGGGAGCTAAATATTACAGTGGACGCGGGCCCATGTAGAACACTGGTAGCCACGGGAGGAGCTTTCATCCGAATTTCCAAAGAGAGGAAGAAAGAAAGGCAAGCAGGCGAGAAAGAGGGACAGCACAAACAGAGCGAAGAGACAGAGTATAAAATTCACATGACAGGTCTGGTTATCTTGAATGCAAATGCCGGCTGCGTGTTTGCTGGAGTGACACATTGGTTCTTTTATTGATAAATTGAGGACCGCTATGCTATAATGCTACCAATATACTTTGCAGGGGCCCGAGTAAAGGACCCACTCTAAAGGCATATGATGACAGACTGTTTAGCCTGCCTCTCATTACTCTTGCAACTCCTGGCCAGGCGCGCTTACATGTTTATGACATACACATAGTGAAAGATTCATTATTCTTGCCGCCTGTGGTGATTTTAAAATGTACTGTATGGGTAATTTTTTTTTTTTTTTGATTAAAAAAATAAGGCTTGTTGTTTTCTCTTCCTCAGGACTGAACAATTTGAAATTTGAAGAAAATGACCCATCAACACACCACCTGCAGATTAAATAAAATGCCCATGATTTTTGACTTTCCCTTTGCAATCTGCTTTTTTCATGACTTTGATTAGATGATGGCAGCATTTCCTGAATGAGGTGGGAGAAAGGAATTGTTAGACAGCAAACCGAGTCCAATTACATTTTTAACATTCCTTTGGTGATAGAAATTTAGCTGTTGCCAGCCTTCCCCAAAATGCATAATTTTTACATTTTCCTCATTTAATCCCACAACTTCAACTATCTAAAACGTCAGAAAAAATTCATACAAGACATTGTAAGGTGTGGAAATCCATTATGCAAATATAGTCAATCCATATCTTTGTGCAACGCTGTTGAGTCAGCCAATATAGAAATTAGCGTCCTCTAGACATGTAATCATATTTACATGAATTGCACATTTTACAGCAGGAGCGCTGTAAGAGACCTAATTACTGGAGAGAGATTTTTAAGGACAATCTTAGGAAAACCTTACTGGTAAAAGAAAAAGAGAAAAAAAAGGCACTTGCAGTGAGCTGTCCAGCCGTGTAAATGTGTCAAAAAGTATTCAGGAAAAAAAAATTGCTAGAAATTCAGAAACTCTTCATGCAGAATATCTTGAGGAGGTTCACAAATCATTACTTTTCATTTCTACATTTCTTTCTTTGTGATGAGCGAGAGCTTCTCCTCACTGACGGTGCTGCAGGGCTGCGCAACATCTTGCTGCCCCTCAACCAATTAGAAAATTACCCCGCATATGAAATACTGTACTCTATAGTGCTTCATCAATTACCATAAAACAGAATATTTTGCTGCTCCAGCAAATCTGCAGCAACTGTGGTGGTGGTCTTATTTATTCCCTGGTGTTAACAGCCGTTTCATAACAAACTGCAAATAATATTAATTGTAAATATTTATAGTGTCCTGTGAAACCAAAGGCAGGGGAAAAAATGTTATATTGATGACGTGTGGTTCACTCATCACAACTGAGACGACGTGTCGACAAATCAAATATTGATAAAAATGCATTATCATAATGAATATAACATTCATCAGCATCAGCAGTTATTAAATTATGAGCACTAAATACAGAGGAGGGGGTTTCAGCATTATGCTACAACTGCACTTGCGGAAAGAACCAGCAAAAACTTGAAGGGGATGATGGTATTGCGACATCCACTATACTTTATTGTGTGATGATTGTCCACCTAAGCACACAAATGAGTAAAGTTTAGACCAAAAACTACAGTGAAAGTGTGAACAGAGATTTATTTAGTGGAGAGAAAGTCAGAGTTAAGGGTGAAAACACAAACCTTGCAATGTGAGAGAGCAGCACCGGGAGTCTCAGTGTGATATCGCAGGTGCACGTGTGTGCGTGCGTGTGTGCGTGCACGCGTGCGTGCGTGTGTGTGCTGAAGCTTGTATTTTTAGGTCTTTGCCCAGGGCCGTTGTACTATCCTGAGTGTGTGTACTTTATGTATGCACTGAGGCATAGAGCGAGGGAGGAACAGAGCAGGAGGAGGAGACAGTGTGAGGGAGTGAAAGGGTGGGATGGATGAATGGAAGGAAGAAGAGATGGTGGTGAACCCCGTCTCACCCCGCAACCCCACTTCAGAGGAGAGATCCAGGTTTGTATTCTGAATGAGCGTGTTGGCTGGAGAGCCACTCTCCAGAACCAACAAACTGCGACCCCAGAGGACCCTGCAGGGCCTCCAGCAGTTGTGGAGGAACGTGCTGAACAAACCCAATGTCAGGTCAAAACACCTCCTCTTACAGCCACACATCTGGCAAGGAAGAGATAGAGTGGTGGGGGCGGCGGGGAGGAGGTGGGAGAGAGGAAGAAATGTGGATACGGAGAAATAACGAGAGTTGGGGAAACTGAGGAAGAAATGAAACAGGGGGAGGGGTGGTAACTAACAGGTAGTGTGTGTATGCTGTGGACTACTGTAGGGAAAGAGCAAACGAGAGACAGATATGGAGAGAGCAGCGACCAATTGAGAAAAAAAGACTCAAAAAAAGACAGAAATCACATACCTGGCTGAACTTTTTTTCTTTTTTTTTTTCTTCTAACAAGTCAGTTTTATGTGGCCTCCTTTTCCCACCACAGCATTTTCTTGCTGAATACTGATACTGCAAATCTAAAACGACACTGACAATTAAGTTCTGAGGATGGGCTTAATTAATAATCCATTATTCCTCCGCTGGAAAAACTGCATTGCAGGTGGAGAGCTGTCTATCAATCATGCATGCATTGAAAGCTGCAAAAAAAAAAAAAAAAAAATCTAACATAAAATATTTTTGCATTCATTAGATGGGTACTGCTGAATGATCACAGCACAGCTGGGAAGTTTGTTGCATTGTAAATATGGTATGTTGCCAAGGGAGCTCAATCTATCCATCATAAATGAATGGTGTTATAGGATCCTTGGCACCCAAGGGATCTGTGGTCCTTCCCAAAAAAGACATCAGTGGAATCTGTGTGAGATGGAAAGAGAATATGTTGAGATGGACGGGGGAAAAGGATAAACATTTTATGGAAACAGAAAAAAGAGAGAGGGGGTGATTAATTGATGAGGTCAAGTACATCGACGGAAAAGAGGCTTGTCGATGACTGCAGCTAATGGAGGAAGAAGGTAATGGACAAACAGTTCCATTGGTTCTCATAGAAAAGGTTCCTTCTAATGCCTCCTGTTGTGCAGCAGTGCTTGTCTTTTGCCTTGGTTATAAAGGAGAGTATGCTACAGTTGTGGTTGCTTCCCCCTGCATGACTCACTATTGCCTCTAGAAAGACTCGACATCAGTTTTTTTTTCATTGCTTTTTTTTTTTTTCCTTTCATGGAAGTGTGAGCAGCACAAGTCACATGAAATCTGAACTTTTCGAATCATGATTTAAGCCACCACCGTACCAGGACCTAAATCAAATGCAGGTCAGTTTTTTTTTGTTTTGAGTTGTTTTTTTGGGGTTTTTTTTTGCAGTGTGGCCTGTGTCGGAACATTAAAGCGAGTTATACGCCACTCCGGAGGATCGACGCTCGCAATTCTTTGCTGGCAGGAGTCGCTGTGGAAAATACAAACATGGAAGGCAGCTCCACGATAGGCGGGCGGGGGTGAGGCAGTGTGTTGTTGTCACGGGAAAGTTATGAGTCTTAACGCCAAGTTCAAAGGCGCTGAAGACTCAAGACAACAAGGCAGCCATGGTCAGTTCACTTTCCTGTATTATAATGAGCTTGACTGTCTTCTGGGTGATAAATTACGCGTTACAGCTGCTATACAGGTGAAGAGTGGCCTGAAACCAGGGGGAGCTGTAGCGTACTATTTCAGCAACGCAAAAAACACATTATTAAACATGTGACCCTCTTTCTTCTCATCCACATCCTTCCATCCAGATCCTTTAAACGCTGACAACGCTGGTATGCATGTTTACCTCGTGCAACAGCGTGCCGCATGCGGCGTCTTTGCCAGCCCGCGTTTAAGAACGAGAGCGGTTGGATCTCAGCAGCATTGCGCCTGGGTCGCTTAGTGAACGCAGCCTGACCTTGGCAGGGTGTTAGCATCTTTGCTAACGTCACCAAAGACATGCTGCGTTCAAAGATGGTGCATCAGACTTGTGCTTTAGGGGGGGAGAGAATTCATCACTGCAATATGTGCCCAAAAACTTTGGCTGGATCCAAACTTTTATCTGGAAGCTTTACAAAGCTAAACTTGCCATTCAGCTCACCGCGGGATATTCCCTCAGTCATGGTATTATCTGCGTTTGACACGCTCTTAGGTTATCCAGCCAGTTACCCATCTGCACTGGAATTATGGGAAGAATTTAGGGTCAAACTTTATTGCGTGATTAATCCCTTGAGACTAATTATGTCATATACAACTTCTTTTTTTTGCATTGCATTAGTAATGATATAACTTGTTAACCATGAATTGCAGCTTACTTGTTTTGTTTTTTTTTTCCCCTGGAAGCTAACCGCGGTGCCGTTCCATCATGATCCTTGTTGCAAACTTCTGCCCTACAGAGGCTTTCTTGTGCAGCCTGGAACTCCAGAATCTCTCTGGGGATGTTCTACAACGGAATGGTAATCAAATATCAATATTGAATGTCCTCTGTTAGCATTCTATCAATTTTTTGATGATGTGACTGCTAGCATGGTTATTGGTTGGCCATATGTGTTTTCTATAGTTCTGTTGGAGAGTCTCTCAACCAATCAGAGGATTACTGTCCTAATGTCAGCCAATGGGAGGCTGGTCTGACTATTTATGCATGGTTGTGTTTTTGATACCAAAGACAGAGGACAGACTTGCAGACTTTGGAAGTTCAGACTTGGGAAGTTCACCACAGGTTCATACTCCTAAAGTCTGGGAGTTCACAAGCACAGTCCTTGCAATAGGAACACCAGTCTTCTTCTGCCAAGCACTTAAGCCTCATTACCACCTACAGTGTATTATATAAAGCAACCAAAACAAATTTTCTAAAATATTTTATATTATATAATTTCATTCATTTATATACGACACACCATCTCTGTAGTCTAAAGCGGCATATATACACACTCGTGCTAATAAACTAGAAAGTACAAAGAACAGGAGCAATTCGGTTTTTATTTTAAGTCACTTCTGAGTGCTAGAACATGGATGAAGTTATGATATAATAAACCCACACAAGCCAGATGTTAGGGGGAATTTTACTCAGCCAGACATTAATTCATGCAAGAGTTCATATGGCATAATACATATTAAATAGAATTTCATCGAATATATAAAAGAATACAATTTTATAATTTAAAAACATTAAAAGTCAGTCAGTCTGCAGGTCTGATGATGACATCATTCAGCGGGTCATCACAGGAGATGGAAGTGGTGGGCGTGGCTTTGCCCGCTTGTCCGGCCAGGATTCATTCGCTGTTCTCCAGCCCTCCTTACAGACAGATCCACTGATCATCATCATCATCATCACTCCCATCCAGCCTGGCAATAATGGCGCCTCCCTCTGAAGAGGCTCTCATTGGCTACCCGCCACTCAATGAGGGTGGGGTCTCTTCGGTGGTCCCCAAAATAAAATATGCAGCACCATGTGAAATAAATAATAAACACATAACAGCAGTATAGAGTCATACACATAGTATTTATAAAGTGTAATAGTATATGCAACAACGATCAGCAGTAGTAGTAGTAGTAGAAAAGTAATACACCAATACAATACGATTTTAATCAAAAACAATAACCATTATTAGAAGTCAATTTCTCCAACAATGGTGCTGTCAGACTATAATTATGTCATATCTTGATACATAAACCACATTTTTAAACTCTAAATTACTACTTTCCCCCTTCAAATTATCCCAAATTATCCCTCTATGTCATTACGTGACATAGAAATGGTTTTAATTTTAATGTCAGTTCTTACTTATGTTTGTGCGTATTCTGGGCCGAGCCGACTGACTGCGCGTTGAGCCGAAATGCATTCTGGGATGCATGGCTTCGCAAAGTCCACGCAAGTAACCATCCGATGCAGACTTGGTAAAATGGGCGGGGCGGGAACACTTCCAGGTATGAGGACCAGACTTGCTGCACACCTCCTTGTGAATTAGAAGAGGACTTGGACGGTGGCTGATGACATTTCGAATGTGCGGGAGTCCGCAAGTACAGAGAAACATGCACAAGTACGCGCCCTGAGAAACGGCCAGAGGATCTTTGGTAACGCTCATACAAACCCTGTACGAAATGCACTGTGTTTGACGCTGCTTATATCCATGGATCAGCAGCCAAAATGCTTAAGGAAGGACAGTAAATGTAACAAATGCTGTTTAAATTTCACCTACAACTGACATACCAGAAAAACCTATGTAACGATAGGACATTTTCTAAAAAAAAGAGTGATTGTATGATTTTATTTCTGTTTTATTTTCTCGTGACAGTCCCATTACCTGTTTATACACTCAAATAGTTCAACTGCAGCACAAACATTCTGACAGCCCAGGTTGTCCTGGAAAAAAAATTGCATTGCAAGATGTACATTGCTTGATTGTGCGTTCCAGGCTAGATGATATGCAGTAATTATTTGAGGAATAAGTCCAGGAGAACCAAAAATTTGAAGAAGAAAAAAAACAAAAAAAGAAAAAGCTCAGGTCTCAGGGGGATCATTCGCATTAAAAAAAAATTAACCTGTTAAGATTTCTCAACTAATCGCGAGCGCTAATACATTAAAGCTGACAGCCCTAATTCGATGATAAGATGGACTATTGCAAGCTGAGCTTCAAATTGTCTGCGAGGCAACACAATGTAGTTTTGCAGAACAACAACATCCTCTGCTGACACACGTACAACAATCAATGTAATGTTCTGTTTTTTGGGCTTCGGCCATGACATTTGCACCGAGAGTTCCACTTTAGCTTCCAGTCTGTAAAGCATAATTTACTTTCTCTGGAGACTGCACTTGAGCGGCCCAAGACAGGCTACATGGTGCAAGAACAGCTGCTCAGGGCACAGAGTGAAAGTGAAAGAACCACATTCTGTCTTCATCTTAAGATAAACAAAAAAAATAAATAAATAGTTGCTTAAAGTTGAAAAGACTCCTTCTATTTATCATTGTTAATAATATATTTATCAACATTTTGACAGCTAATACTCTGAAGATGGCATAATCCAAGGCCGTGACATTCAAACCTTTTATAATCCTTGGTGGCCTTCTGATCTAAATTATTAACTTTAGTGGCTAAATAGCCTTTAGAAATGTGGGCAAAGTTGAGTGTGTTACAAAGAGGAAAATGTGGCCATGGAGCACTGGCGATAGTTGAAGTATTTTAAGGACTGCAGCATGGGAGACTGTAAATTTTATTATGCACACTCCATAATGCATAATCAGATTGAAAAAAACTGTTGTATTTCTTTTCGCTACCTTAACTTTAATCCCCAGCCAACTGGGACACCCCGATCCACTGACACTAGAATGGTGACGTGTCTATGAAAAGGGGATTGAGCCTGTGAGAAGGTAAAGAGGAGGGGAAAAATCCGAACATCCCAAACTACGGTATTCAAATGAAAGTGACAGGTTTAGCGTGACTGAGCTTTAAATTTATTATAATACTTATTCTCACCACTGTCTCCTCTCATTTTTCAAATACCTCCACTGCCACATCTGTGGGTGACAATAGCATGTGAGTGCAGCTGAAGTCCTCGCTGAAGTTTTACTCCAAAGATCTCCACTGGCACGGGCTGCTCTAAAGGTTGCCGCTCTACAGTTCCCGGCCCGGTCACCCAGCGGCACTCAGGTCTAATGACCTGAAACAAAAAGGAGCCCAACTGCTGACATTAGCTCGGACCAGGCACCATGCAGACCCGCATATCTGTAAATCACCTGTTCTGCAGACCATATAGCCAATTATGTTGAGCTAAACCAGTCTACCAGAAACAAATCAGAACAGTGTCGACATCTGCTTGTTCCTAATCTAGAGAGAAACTCTGTTTTTATTTTACCTTGATCTGCTTATAGAGGATAACCTTATTAGGATATAATGCATTTTTCAAGATCTGCCTTCTTTATCATCCCTCAAGGGTCAATCAGCACCACGACTGGAAAAAGGAGACAGTGTGCACAGTATATGTTTATGTGTGTGAAGCTGCTCCAAGTCATTAATAATGTTCTTTTGCTCTGATATGATTGAGTTTATTTGAGTTTACTGCGCAGTGCAAGCGGGGCATCAGTTCAATCTCTGAGGGATTTTTCAAACAAGATATGAAGTCGACAGTGGAATAAAGCACAACTTTTTAACTTGTGTTTCGTGGGGCAAATGAGGGAACTGAACATCTAACATGAGGTCAAAACGCCTCTGACTTGGAATCTCTTTAAAGTTTTGGCCTTCAGCCTCAGCTTTGAGCGTCACAATGGAGGCCCCTCAAACACAAGGAAATTGACTGCGGTATTGATCCACATGAAGGAGGTACAGATAACATTGACATGACATTATGTCTAGTGAATTATCTTTCGCGTTGTGATAAAATGATTGACAGTAGGAGAGGCTTCCTATCAGGGTTGAGTTGCCTTCCAATTCATCAAAAACTATGAGAAAGTGTATGTCTCTGCTGATAAATGGAGGGTGCTTGATGGTGGACTAAGCTGCTTTCTCAGTGAGGAAGACACAATTTAAAAGTGCCAACACACACATAGGCACGCAGCCAAAACGCCGCCCTTAAAAACAAGAGAAAGCAATTAATGATATCAATTCAGCGGCGAGTGAAACGAGTCATGTTCCTACAGTTTCGACTCTCATTTTGCGTGCGCGCACCTGAGTCCACTCGTGTGCACATATTTGTGTTTATGTCGACTGTGTCTGCCTGCCTGGCCGTCCGCTCATATTACACACTCTATTATCTGGTCTCTCCAGCCAGCAAGCTCATTTGGAAATGAGATTTAAAACAGCAATAAATATAGAATTCTGAGGGGTGGTGGTGGCGTGGGAGTGGCGGGGGGTGATTTTGAAATTGTTTTGTCAGGGGTTGGTCCGAATCACAACTGGGCATTTTTTGGGGGAAAAAAAAAAAAAGCAGCTAGAAAGACGTAATGGCAGTGACTAACTGCTATCCAGTGTTTATGTGCATTCGGTCCCCCTTGCTGAAAGCAGTATTTTCTCCACAGTTTGAAATCCTTTTCCCAGGATAATTATCCATTGTAGATGCCCATCCTCAGATAATGACTGCCTCGCCACTGAGCTAGGAAATTAACAGGGACCCTGTGTGCTGCAAGCACAATGGAGGGACTGCCCCCTGTATCAGCACTCAGCTAATTTTAACCAAGAGGAGAAATGGGGGAGCTGTTGTTAATACTCCCCTGCTGCTTATAAGGAATAACATAATTTTATTTCATGTGTGATATTATCAAAAAGGAAGGAAAAATGAAAAGTAATGCATGGGGACATGTAGAATTGTGAAGTGAATGACAACAGTGCCCCCTTGTGAAGCTGACAAGCAACTTTTCCCTTCCCTGCTGAAGACTTGGAAAACCTCCTCCAATTCCCCCCCCCCCCCCCTTTTCTTTCTCACAGTAAAGAGCTGATTTGTGCGGTTCAGACTCGTATTGTCAAGACGCCATAGTTACTTCAGCTATGCTAAAAGGGATAAAGTGATCAGAAAAGATCAGGACCGTCAAAGTGGCTGAGGAATATGGGTTATGTGAAGTGAGGTTATTTTAAGGTACAAGCTCATGAGCAGTTTGTGGCGCAGAATAAAAGAGGGATGGAATAAGAGTTTGAATAAAGTGCAATAAAGCTGGTATTATGTCTACAGCAGGGTTTTTTTTATGTATAAGTGCATTAGTGCAGCAGGGCCTCAGTTTTAATTAGAGTAGAAAGTATTAGCACATTTGTTTAGTGCTCCGCTAGTGTTCACAGAGGCTTAATTATATGATAGTGAAGGCCATTTTTCACCAGCCTGGCCTCTTTGTAAAGTAATAACTGCTGGCTTACACAATGCCATTTTCATGAGTCAATTGAGAGACTTGTTGAGAGCGTTCGCTATAGGTTAGCCATTACTCCAATTTACATATATTACAGCATCAATCTCCAGAAGAAACTCTAGATCCTTAGCTAACATCGCTTGAAGTAGAGGAGGTGCTCTGCTATTCCGCTCACGCTACCTGACCATGCACCTCGCTGCAATTTATAGCTCAGTTACACTCCATATAATCCCTATTAGCAGATGCTTAAGACTCCTCAAAGCAGTTAAGTGTTGTTAGCCTCTGATGTGTTAACCACAGGGAGAGATGAATGACTTTATTTGTGAAATTTATATCACAGACAAAACACCTGCGGGGCAAGGCGGCGTGATCAGGGTGACTTTGACAGTTTTCCATCTGTGCTGCACATGGGCACCGTCACCCTGCACCTTTACGCTCCTGCATCAAAAACTTAAATCAAAGGTTCTTCCATTAACCCCGAGACTTAATAGGATTATGTGAAAATCTAGTCTGAGAGGTAAAATGAGGGTGAAACAGTAGCTGGAACCTCCAAAACAAAAATTCCGTGAGCGCCACAAGCATCTTGGCATTATCTTCCCTCCCTCATTTACAATTTTCAAGAGGTCAAGATGTTTATTGATGAGCCGATCTGTACGTGATTGGCCCTATACTTTTATCTGACGTCGTTTAATCCTTCCCCAACTATGCAGAGAATGCTTGCCCCGACTCCGCGCCCAAAACCCGAAGTATGCTGATGAATTTAAAGCCATCGCGAAACTGTGGCTCAGCGGAGTCCGGCGAGGTACACTAAATCAATACTACTAACCTCTGTATGCGTTTGTGTGTGCGTCTGCGGGTGACAGCATCAGTCACATCAGTCAAGTGGCGTGCGGGACCGACTCCACTGTCCTCATCCAACCTGACAGGCTGTTACTGTGTGCTCGGACCAGTCGGTGCCAGCCTTATTTATATGCTGCGGGTGCAAGAGATCTTGGGGAGAGCAAATTACCTTTGCACAGGGAGGCAGCCATTACTGCTTTGAAGTGAGAGCATCTGTATGTGTACTTGTGTGCAGACCCCCACTTCATCTCTCGCAATGGGCAGCACAGGTTGTGCATATTGATGCAGGGAGGAAATATAAAGCTGTGTACGGGTTTTACTTATTAATAATGACAAGTTTGTTGTCTGGCGGGAGATTTATCAGGTTCAGCGGAAAGCCGTGTTCTCACAGGTCAACAAGCAGGTGAACACTCTTCCTCTCCGGTTCACGCCAGCTCTCGGCGGAGTTGTGATGCACGGAGCTCGGAGGGTTGCCCTGCGACGGCGGTGTAACAGAAGGTCCCTGTAGTGCCTGACTTGTGTACCCCGCTGCAGCGGCGGAGGATGAAGCCGCCATACATCATCAGCCAACTGTGTCCTCTGAGGCAGTGACAGACAAAGCCAACGGAATCAATAAAGTCTTAGCTCAAGCCCTACTTCGGCGCACTCAAACCTTGCCTTGGCCGCTCCCCTTCTTTCTCAAATTCCTTGCCCCCCCACCCTGTCCATTTTCTCTCTCCGCTTCTGTCTTTTCCAGTGTGACATCATTTATCTTTGTCTGACTACCATTTCTGTCAATATTATCTCTATCTGCCCTTCCACTCAGCCCCAGGTGAACATGCTGATACACAGTGGAGTTGTCAGCCTTGACAGAAAATGAAAAAGAGAGAGAAAGGCATTTCAGACTGAAAGAAAAGACCAAGGCCTAAGGATTACTGAAGGCCATTCAGCTTGTTAGTGCAGCAGCACCTACATCACACAAATGCATACTTATTTTTTTCAGAGGGGCTGAGTGATTCAAGATCTGGAGGGGCAAATGCTCCCCAAATAGACAGTTTAAATGATGGACGGCCTTATGTAGTACCCACAAACCATTTCAGACAGCAGTGGAAGTGCTATTAGAGAGATAGAGGGAGCACTAGGGAGTAGTTCACGGTAATTAAACTGGAGCGTCAATGTCACTGCTACCTGTTTACAACCCAAAAGCGTAGCAATTTCCTGTGGTGAAGAGGTTTGGCTTTCATTTATATTGTCGATTACTCTTATGAAGTTCTCTCACAAAAGACGTAGGGTTTATTTGGGGAAATGAACTCTCATGGAAACAATTTTGGACAAAAGTTATTCTTCAGAGATAATAGTTATGCAAATAAAACTTAAAATAAAGGATGTTTTTCAACCATCTCTTACTCTTACTTTAATGAACCTGAAAATAAAACGTGTGCAAGCATGAGATACCACCCATGATGCTTTGCTTTCATTCTGCTGATTATTTTGTAAGAGAATTTGTTTTCAGATGGATGCACCTTTGAAACTTGCACGGGGCAATACTCAACGCCACAGTTTGTGTAAATCACACACTTACTTTACAGTATGTCTGCTCCATGTGACTTGGCAGTGTCTTTTTAAAATCCAGTGTAATATTGAACTCCCATTGAATCCATTCTCAGCTGCCTACGTCCACCAGTGTGCTAAAAAAGGCATACGTGCAAGCATCGAGCGGGCTTACATAAGAAATTGGATTTTGAGATTGGTGATTTGTGTGTGTGTGTGTGTGTGTGTGTGTGTGTGTGTGTGTGTGTGTGTGTGCTTTTCCTGTGCATGTGTTGCCAAGGGACTGACTGTGTATGAATATGTGCATTTAAGGTTATGCATCTATGCACATGCTTTTCATGTATATTTGCCTGTGCGGCCTACATTATACGTTTGGAGAATGTGTGTGCACTATTGTTTGTGCAACCCAGCTGTGTCCGGTCTCTTGCCACCCAACATTGACCTGGGTCAGTTTCTTGGGCCAGCTGGGTCAACAGCATTATGCTGGGTCTTTTTATTCAACGAGATATTGATCTTCCTCCATGTGTTTATATGAGTGTGTGTGGGTGTGTGAGTGTGTGTGTGTGTGTGTGTGTGTGTCGGGGGTAGTAAGTGAAGATAAGCAGGAGATGGGGCCTGGCCAAGAAAAGGATGCACGTTCTGGATGAGCAAATTTGACATAAAATCCAATCAATTGCTGCAGCCGGCTCCCAGTCTGACAGCCCGAGCGGCTCCTTCAAGAGCAGAAAACACCAAACACCAAAACTCACTTGAGCAATCACGCCGCTTCATTCACTCTGGCAGAAAACACAAACATCTTTTAATTGTTTTCCTGTACTACAGTCTTTAGAGACCCGCTAGCGGATTTATGTAACAGTGAGTTTGAATACACACAGGCTAAACACACACCATGAACACACTCGGATGCCCCCATACACAAATTCGCAGAGGGTGCAGAGGTACATGAATAATCAATAACTATTTATTTTACAGCAATGCACACGATCACTGGAAACTGTCCTCCCAAGAATATGACCCAATAGGTCGTAGGCACCCGTGGGCATTAGTTTGTTTTGAAAAGTACTGATGTAACGACTGGTTTGAAGGGTTCATGACTTCTTGTCAATGAACCATACACTGTCAATAGACTCTCCTTAAGGATCAATTTTAAAAGTGGCTTGCACTTCTTGAATGTTTTACAATGCTGTAATATTAATCTGCCAACATGGATGACATAATACATCACACTGAAGACCACCACTTTCATGTAAAACGGTGAAAAAGTTAATGACATGTCTGTCATGTTTTCCCAAATACTGAGACCATATTAGATTGATAGATAACACCACTTTTACACCACATTGCAGCACATCATGAATAAACACTGCTGGCATCAAGGCATCATGAAAAACATTGCAATTGGTAGAAATGGAATCGATTGTCCTTGCCCATATACGCTGACACTGATAGCCAAGCGCAATACTGTCCCTAAATAGATATGAACATGCAGATTGCTTAACCTTAATAAAGAGGTAAAATTAAGTTAAATCCAAGCCCCACAGCTCAGCCAAAGCATTTTATTTTTCTTCAAATCAGGCACACATGCAATGTCTGAGGCAAGGGGGAATAAAAGCAAGTAGATGTGTTTTTTATAATAATAAAAAAAAACGGTGTATTTTCACTGGAACCATGATCTTGTAATTGCTTAACCAGTGCAACCTGTTTGTGGTCATGTATTCCATTGAAAATGTGAAAAAAACACCCGACGCTCACTGTGAAGACTGGTAAAAAAAAAAAATAAAAAAAAAATGAGAAAGTTGGTGCAAATAATAATGTCATGGTTGCAAAAAGGAATTAAACACTCGTCCCCCCACTGCAACATCGGTTAAAAATGATACGAATGAAGACGAAGCCATGTTGCAAATGGGACTAGAACCGTTGTTTCCTGGTGCAAAGTGAGCTATTTGGTTCCTTGCTTTATGTTATACAAATTTGTGGTTTGCATAAATGTTCGGTTTTTTTTTCTCCTTTGGCGACTGGTTTGCATCAGCCAGAAAACTAAGCCACAACACTGACAAGTTATTTTTTAAAAATCATCATGTTCCAGCAGTGATTCATATCAATGTTGGAAGGTGCAATATCTCCATATCTCCTGCCACCCCTCTGATTTCGGAAACACATCTATGGGTCATAGCTGAGGATTGGTACAAATAACCTGTATATTTGTTTGGGTTGGATGATTTGTTGGGAAAAAAAAAAAAAAAAAGCTGATGGCTTCATAGCGAGGGACAAAAAAAAAATGCTTTTAAAGCACACAGGCGTCGAAATAACCATGAAATTATATACACACACACACATCCCTGCCCACACATTCAGTCGTAAAGATAGATGTTTTCAGAGGGCACCTTCAAATAGTACTCAGATTGGGGGTCTTCAAAGAGTGAGCACATACACACACGTGCTCTGTCGTGACAACGGGCAGATGTGTTGTCATTACTGCAAACATCCGCACATTCTGCGGTAGCACTTGGCAATATGGAAAAAGGCACAAAAAGAAATGAATGAGGCAGTGAAGTATGACGAAATGAGATCATACAAATACACCTTGGTGGCAAGTAAGATTATGGGTTTGCGCGCAGTCACACACACACAGTCACGCGCGTCCCTCACACCCACCGAGGGAGAAGGCGATGTTCCTGACTGTGTTTCTGCCTGCTGATTACATATCATTATCCAGACTAAAGGGGGGGAGTATCATTCTAAGACAAATTGGCACGCCAGGACCACTGAAGGAAGTTCCACAACCGCCATTATATCTCCACCAAACATGCCCAGACAGCAAAGAGGAATATTGTACTTTTTTGTTCCTCGTCAGAAACTTCCTCGAGTAAACTTTATTTCATTTGTATTAATTATGAGAGAGCCAGGGAGTATTCTTGTCTAATTGTAATGCGGCAGCTGCAGAGAGTTTTGGGGGTAGAGAGATTAAGGCTGAGAGAGGAGGCGAGACTGCCAGAAAGGATAGAGAGTAGAGATGGCAGGGAGGCAGTCCTTTATGAGTTTGGATGGCATGGGGTCCAGAGTGCAGGTGGAGGTTTTCATCCCGGTCATGATGGCTGACAAATGTGCTGAGGATACTGGA
>CAAKHG010008804.1:45650-61125 GCA_901007715.1 Dactylopterus volitans
CAGCATAACTACTGTAATACTGCGAGGATGCGGGGGGGGCGAGAGGGGAGGATAGGACCACTTCTCTTACTCCCACATTACACCATTCACACACTCTCTCTCTCTCTCACACACACACACACACAGCCACAGCAGATTAGGAGGATGGGAGGATGGTTATGCTCCAGAATGACAACCTTATCACTCAGTCTTCAGCTTGCAGGGTCAACGGGCCCCAGTGCCAGGAAGGGCCTCATTCTTTTCCACCTACCTATGCATGTCATTCCACTGTGATACAGCTTCAAACAGGATTATAAAAAGACGGAGACATGCTGATTTTATGTAAAAGCTGTCATTCACTGGTACTATTAACTTAAACCTGTAATTTGTGCTCAGGTTTCTAATTTTATGGTTCAGCCTTTATAATGGCTTGAAAATTGGTTTTGTAATATTGCTGCAAAAATAGACAAAAAAAAAAAGAGAGAACATGGCGAGAATTAACCCGACTCCGGTAATATAGGATATTGTGTTACAAGTGTACCAGCTACATCATGTTTTACACACTCAGTATATAAATAATACGAAGACCACTACGAAGCTTTTATGAGGGAGGTCATATTTATGAGGCTGTCATCCATAAATGCCACTGCCTCCTGAATAAACAAGTGATGGATAATGGAAAAAGGTAAATATTTGTGGGTAACATATGGGTGATCATTCAAAATGTCTAAAAAAAAAAAATACACCTCTTACTATGCACTTTCACTTTCTGTTTTCAGAGTGCGATAAAAGCCCTAGAATTAAATATTTCATGACTCTGGAGCTGGCTGTATCTAACAAAAGATGCACACAACTCTTTAAAACTATTTCTGGACAGATTCCAGGGCACTGCATCAGTTTGAAGTATTATAGAAAAGCACAGACACATATTGTAGGGCAATAATCTGTCTCGTATGGGTGGATGCAGTTCAATAAAGAAATATAAAAGGAAATTTCACATATTTAATTTTAAGACTCCTTGAATTCATGAGCATCAATTCCCATCCTCATCGCAACTCTAAAGGCTCCCATTTAGACTCCATTAAAAATACATCATCCTCTATACTCCAGCTGCCATGGTTATGCAAATTCCTGTAATACAGGAATATGAGTTGGTCAGCCATACAAACAGTGCAGAGAACCTCCTTATCTAATAAATCCCAATGACCTAATGGCTGGTTGACCTAATGTCTAATTTGGATGCATATAGCAGCAATTTGAAGAAGCTGGTCTGCTCTCCCACCATGTTGCCAGAGGACAACGCTGAGATCAAATTACTGAGCAGTACGAGTGTTTGACTTAAACGTTTCGAGTGAACATGCCATTTTTTGAAACCTCTCTGCATCCAAACGCCTCCAGCTTTGAACAGAGGACACTCTGTTTGCTGGACAATCCAACAGTCAATGCAGTGTTAGCTCCTCGGAATATAAATCTCTCTCATACACACTCTGTCGGTCCATGTCTTTGTCTTTCAGCCCATGCCTGGTACTCCATCTCCTTACGCCGAGGCAGTAATGAGTGTCTGGTATTCTGCGCTTCACCACTGAAGCCCTATTCATGCTTTACAATGTCCTAAAAGGATTACTAAGTTAGTTGCTATTGGACGGCACATGGCAGTGCAAGGGGTGCGCGCGCGCGCGTGTGTGTGTGCGAGTGTGTCTGTGTGTCTGTGCGTGAGTGCATGCTTAGTCATTAGATGGATGTGTTAGCAGTGAAAGTGAACGATAGATGTCTGTCTTGTACCCAACACTTCATTCCCAGTTGATTTTCTGCTGGAGGCCACATTACTCATCCCCCAAACTCAGCCACAGAATGAGTAAGTAAGTCAGAGAAGTGTGTTAGTGTGCGTTTGTGTGTGTGTGTGTGTGTGTGTGTGCGCAACAGGGTCCATGACAGACCACCGAGGATGGCAGAGAAATTGACAGAGTATTACTTCTCAATAATTCAACCTGTCAGCTGATCATTCTCTGGAATGGTGCTGTCATATGTAAGCTGTCTCCTCTCCTCCTTAATTTGTGATTTTAATTTCCACCTTGTCCCTGCTGGGATGAGGAGAAACGGCTGCATCATTACAGAGTTGTCATCAGTTACTTTGCTTGAAACACAGATTGATTTGTTATTTAATGTGTTGCATAACACTCGGAGCAATATGCTCAGTGTTCAGAGGATCGAACTATATAATAAACATTGAATGAGACTGACGTCTCCTCCAGAGTTAAAAGTATAGTCAAGATTTTGGGGAGGATGAGTTGTCTGTTTCATTCCTGAAGGAAACCGTGTTTGCAATATTTCCCAACGAGAGACAAAACCAAGCAAAGCGAGATGCTGCTATACAAAAAAAACTAATCAAAAAATAAAATTATATTCCAGAACCAACAAATTTGGTTGTTTATCCTTGCACATGTTTTCGAGCCAGCATGAATGCTGTGCAAATTTCATCTCAAGGAAAATGAATCAGGTCAGCTGGACTTGGTTATGTATCTGGAAGACGCTTCACTCTTATCCAAGTGAGCGTCATCGGTTCATGCTCTTCTCAAGACTAAAGCTGACTAGTCTTCCAGACACAGTTGACCCGACTCATTTTCCTAGAGATAACTATGACCTGGACAAATGAGAATATGCACAGACATGTGCAAATTTCAGTTTCATCTCAAATGGATCGCCTAACTTTAACAAAACATGCCGTCTCGAATATGTATAACACTTTTCAGTTTAATGCAATCACATGAGTCAGGCTGATGGCTGCGTGAGAGACAAACAAATGAAAAGAGCGGCTTGTTTTAGACACTTTAAAACAGTAGGCAAGGTGTCTTAATTTCAAAAATCAACATGACTCATTACAGAAAACGTGCATGATCAGTGTAAACAGTATAAATGAGTTATGCAGAGGTTTATCTCTCTTCAAGGATGCTTTTTTCCTTTTTCTTTTTTTGCAGAAATCCTGAGATTAAACTAGTGTATTGAGATTTAAAGATATTGGCATTTACTGGATTTATAAAAAATATTCCAATAAGTTTCATTATGGTAAACGTGGAATCCAAACAAATCAAAACAAGAGCCTTAATATCCTATGATGTTCTGCTGCTTCGTTTTCACTACCCACAAGCCCCTCTCACAAGCCCTCCTACGAGCAGTAATTCGATCTTAATTTACTTTAAAAAATTAAAGTAAATGGAGTCAAACATGCACTTGAATGGTCCTTTAATTCAGCTGTTTATTGTCAGCCTCTGTGTTAGGGATTACAGATAGAAAAAAATTTACAGGTAAACTGCACCAACCAGAATGTCAGTTACAGATATGCTAACCATTCAAATAAAGAGTTGCCGATCACGAAATAAAATTTTTGCCTACGACCGCGCACATGGACAAAGAACAATACGGTTGACCCAAAAAAACAGACATACTGAACTAGATAGATTATAAGTGCATCTGTTAGAAATTACCATATAGACAGTGAGAATTAAAAGGATGCCATCTGGCAGCGTAGCAGTGTGGAGGTACAGTGAAAGCCGCAAAAAAAAAAAAAGTTTCATGGTCATTGTGAGGCAGGTATAAATCTCGGACCTTTATAGCACACTGCTGCCTTCCATTGCCTGTGGTAATGGATTGGCTATGCTCTTGGAGTGTGTGTCCATTGAGGGTGTATATGTGTGTGAGGCTGGGTGTGTGGGGGTTGGAGGGGGGCACGTAGTATTGTCAGCTGGTCTTGCGCGGGCAGAGCTTTTGTGTCAGGCAGGTCAGCTGGGGCTCGAAAGCTAGGATGACACGACCCCCCCGCCCCCCTTCCCCGCGCCCCCGCCCCCTGGCCCCCCTAAACTCACCCCACACCCTGACATTCACAAACAAACGCAACCGTGCCGATCAGATTTAAGATCAGACATGTGCAAGTGTCCACACACCCTGACAGAACCCGCATCCCATCTCACCCACGGTCTTAGATCAAGCTGTTTACTCAGTTAAAAGATTTTCAAATCACTCCAGCTTGCTAACAAATGCGGATGAAACTGATTTGCGTCTCTCTAGCAAGTGAATGGTTGCATAAAAGTGAAGCAGGGTCAGACAAACAGTCTTGAGGGGCTGGCTGGAACTAATCAAGCAACAATGGTAGTTAACTGAAAGAATGAGTGAGCGGTGCTGCTGAAAAAAGATAATGGGAGATCTAAAGAGATACTATTTAATAAGTGGGTCAGGAGACTTTGTAAGCACCCCATGTTAAAAATGTCAGTTTCAGTGAATATGATGTAATGTGGAGCACATTTTGGCGACGTTTTGTCGTTGACGGATCACAGACGGATTCGTCTGTTATTAATTCAGCTTCAACAAGCTGATCCGCGCATTGATTTTTGCATGATGCTACCAATGAATCAGCGGCGTGCTATCTGCAGATATGTGGTAAAACTGTCTCTTTTCTTCGCATTAAGAGAAAGTATATGTTTACTACAAAAATGGAGTGTGAGATTTACTCCTGTTTTGTCAGCAGACATTAGGGACTATATATTTTCAGTTGTTTTTTTTTTGTTCATTTGGAACACAGCCGCTTGTTTATTTTCCTGCCATGATGTGTGATTGTATTTCATCCGCAAGGTGTTCTGTCAACAGCGCGCACTCTGTGGGTTGCTGAACAGTCATCTGCCACAGAGAGACTTGCACTCTTGGCAACGAGGCTGCATGAAAGTGTGCGTTGCTGTATTTGGATGTGTAAAAATGTGTGAGCAAGAGTTGAGCCTGGGAGTGTATGTCTGAACAAACAGCACGGAGGCAGCAGGGTGGTAAATCACTATAAAACTGAAGCTCTCCAGCCCTTTCATTGTGAGGACTAGTCATTTATTTAACACTCAAATATGGTCCTGGGCTGTTTGGGGAGAATACATCAAGCGTCGCACAAGAGTCCACACAAAGAGTGGCACACTTCAACAGACAAAGAGCGAAAAGAGAGAGGGCAAACGGGTTTTTTTCTCCTTCAGATGAAGTGTTGTTTGTTCAGGGTGGGTGCAGGGCACCGAGTGGGACGGATGGATGGAGGGAGGGACTGATAGAAGGAGGGAGGGAAGGATGAATGGTTATTACACATTTAGTCGATGCAGAAACAGGAGGTGTCTGGGTGATAGTGGAGAGCGGAGGCGGGGGGGTACGTCAGCGAGGGAGGGGGCGTGTAAAAGATCTTTTGTGAAGGCCGAGAGTTAATCACTTGAGCGGCACACGCCGGTTCTATGGATGCACATGTTGTACACTTACTCCCTGGGGGTGGTGGGGGGAATGGGAGGTCTCACACGCGCACACACATGAACGCACGCACGCACACACACACACATACAAACACAGTTGAATTTACATGTCAGTTATAATGCAAAGCTGGGTACAGGCTGACTAGAAAAGCTGGAAAGCCCACCACCCCTCCCCAGAACAGTTAGCAGACCCTCCTGGCTGTGGCGATAGAGTGAGATTTGCATTTGTTGCTGGTTCATCCAAGGGCAAAGACACACACGCAGAGAAAGAGAGAAAGTGAGAGAGGGAGAGAGAGAGAGAGAGAGAGAGACGAATACACACACGTGCCTGCTCACTTTCTCCAGGACCGCTGAGATGAATCTGCTGGGGCCTTGCTAGAGATGGATGCTTAGTTGTACCAGGCAGTAAGTAAAATCTATTGTTTCAGTACTTCAGTCTCATGTCAGTGATGGATGCTAATATCTGAGCGCGATAGTGAAGGTTGGAGTTTAGATTTAGCAGAAGCCATCCGGTCACAGCTGAGCAGAGGCAGGCGCAGTGGAGACCCCCTCATGTCAGGCACTGTTTGCATTTGTGGCACATGGGACTGTTTTACTTTGTGCTTATGCAAGTATTACCAAGACTCCAAATTTTTAGCTGTGTCCTTTACACAATATATTTCCGAAATCCAAGCTGGAAGAAAACCAGCATGGAAGCTGCACTGGAAGATGTCCAACTTGCTTAAAGATTATTTCATGATCACAAGGTTTCCTGCAATTTAGGATTAGCTTTCCTTATGCACCTTGAAATCTGCAGCAGATTTTTATTTCCTTCCATTATGAGCCTCTTCTTTCTGTGCATATGCAATTCTGTCTCACTCACTGTCTGTCTCTGACTCACCTATTATCTTCCTCCTCATAAAACATCCCATTTGTACATATTGCATCCTGTTTATTGTTGTTTTCTGGGCAATGAAAAGTGACAGGCTTGATCAGTGCTCCCTCCTTAGTTCATAGTCTCTCTCTTCAAGGATGCCAATCAAACACCCCAGGAAAATGACACAGACAGCTATGTCTGCCTCAATAATTATGGATTAGCTTCAAGCCAAATGCAATGTACACTAATACGTGATATATGGCAGGCAGTTAGTCTTGCTTGCCTTTGTTGCTGTGGCCATTATAAACTGCTTAAAAGCTGAGGACCAGGTGTTATGGGAGCTCACCAGCCTGATAGCCAGTATGGAGTTGCTGCAAAGAGGAGTTCTCCCCTGTGGCTAAGAGATCATGACTTGTGACATCTGGGGTCTGGTTGCTTTTTAAAGCAAAGTGGGGATGGTGCATAGCCAGCATCGCTGCCACCTCTGTGAATATATTGTTTGCAGACACTAAGTGAGAATGTTAAGAGAAGTAATACATCTTTGTTTGTGTGTCATTTCCTATCGATCATAATTCCAACGACTCAAATTACTCAGACTCGCATATTTCTTTGCGGCCCATCAATACTGTTGTCAGCCACAAAAGCAAATACACAATGATTGTATAGCACTGTTCAGATGGCAAACCCAGCCAAATGTTAAGGAGGCAGTAAGTAGCCTGATTGCCAGTGTGTTGAGAGGAAGGGCAACCAAAGGGTTATTTGTCTAATTCAACGGCCGAGCCATAAATCTTGACACACAAAGCCAGGCAGAGAGCCAAGATGGAGGCTTTTTTGTTTTGCTTTGTTTTGTTTTGTTTTGTTTGTTTTGCAAATGCGAGCACACCTGCTGCATGCCTTGACTGAACAGGAAGCAGTGGAGTAGAATAAACACGACAACAAAACTGTAATTTGGCACGCTTTTGCGCCACTGAGACAAATCTGCTATCTGTTTAATATCCTCTGCTTTGTGCGCCTGTTATCTTGCAGATGAGGCTGTCGAGTGAACTTCTCCGGGGCCATGAGCTGAGTTTTCCCTTTGCTCGTGAGTAAAGCGATCGCCTGGGCCTCCTCACCTATGCCTACAGGACCATGGGTAGTGTCAGCAGCCTCATCACCGGCAACAGCCTCAACAACAAACACTGCAAGGCATCCGAGTTTAGGTTAAACAAGGGAACGAATCACCACAGAAAAAGTGGAGGCTGCAGCCTTGACGGGTTACTGAAGTGTGGTTTTACTCAGGGCTCCTCTTCCCCCACGCGTCCTCATAAAGGCCTCTCCCACTCTAGATCGGGGCGAAGTGAGGATTTCTTTTACATCAAGGTCGGCTCACAAGCTTTTAAATCACATGTTTACATAAAATTCAACCCAGTAAAATTATAGCAGCATATCCTTTGCGCTGCTTGTGGATAAATTGCTGTGTTCCATTTAAGGTAAGCCATAAACCGAGGTCAGCGTACCACAGAGGAGGACCAATGGAGGAACGTACAGGTGGAAGGAACAGAGAAGGGGAATCAGACATGAGACTGCAAACAAAACTGTTGTTTATGCCAGGAAAAATGTCCGAGAAGGTGAGAAAAAGTGCCCAACATTTGTTCTGTCAAGATTTTCACTCAGGATTTTAAGCCTGTTGGCTTCGCGTGATGTGACTGGAAATGGGGAACCAGTTAGCTAGCGAATGTCCTTTTTTACTCCTCAGGTTTGTATAGAATAGTGAAAACCCTTCAAGCCTAAAATGATAATAATTGGTGATCTTTAGTGGTGCTGGTTTTTAGATTTTTATTTATTTTTTTTCTCTTTTAAATGTTTTTTTAAACAAGGATTGTTCAATGGTTTTGTCAAAGCAAACTGTCTCCCTGTAGCCTCATAGCAAATATTACAGCTACATAGAGTGGTGTCAGTTTCCTCTGTACTGCTGCGGCACTAAAAGCTCAACACGCCGAAACTTATGAAAACACATGCAAAGAGGAAAACACGAGCGATAATGCAAACAGCAAGCAGCATTCAAAACATGTGCTGCAGTTTCAAAACAACAAAACACAATTCAGGGACCTTTTTGCTAGTTCACAACAGCAACTACTTTTAGAACAAAAACGACCCTGGTTTGTGACATCAACTTTTCAACATGACTGAGATGGGGGCATAAAATACTTATGGTTTAGCTGATTTTACAACTTTACCAATTGATAGCCAACTTTAGAAATGTCTGGAGTCACAAACACTGAAAATATGCAACACCGTAAAATGCATGTATTTTCCTGTGTTGTGGTGCCCTCCGTGCTACACAATAAAATTATTGCTATTGTTTCTCTAGTTTCATTAAATCGTGCCTTTACTGTGTTTTACTGGACTGAAACCCGTTGCTATGGTTATGCTTTTGCATCACTGCAACAGACTTTGAAAACCTCAAAGCGAAGCTCAGGATGTAACCCGCACAGCAGGTAGTTTAATAGGTAGCAGCCATTCCTCATAACCTGCGTTGAAGCTCCTCATCTTATTAATCACCCCTCCCCCCAGATTAATGATCTAAGAATGCCTTGATCTTCTCAGAGAAGTCATTTCGTTGCCAAGAATATGTAGGCAAAGTGAACCTCTTCTTCAATGGGCCTTTATTCCTCAGGGGCAAGAGGGGGGTCGGGTGGTTGGTGGGGGGATAGGAAGCAGCTTTAAAGGAGACAGACTAGAGGAAAAAAGAGAGAGATCAGGGGCCAGAGAGAGTTTGAGGGATAGAAAAAGAGGGAAAGGCATCTCACACCCTAGTCATGCAGTCAGTGAGAAGGAATGCTGAGCTCACAAGCTTTACCTCTTAAACGTCAGCAATAGCTCATATTATTAATATCACAGAAAAGGGCTATTCATCTTCCCCCAGACAGCACATGGGGGTGGGGGAGGAGGGCAGGCGAAGAGGACAGAAAAGAGGAGGTATGATACCACGTCTTGGACAGTAAAGATGGGGCATGTGGAGTATAAGTTCATCTTTGAAATGAGTTTTCTCTCTTTTGACAGTCTGGTGAATTTCACTTGCAAGCACGGCTAATACTGCCCGCTTGTAGTAAAGCAATTCTGCACGCCTCACTAGTTCTATTTCTAATATGAAAAGACATGATTAAAAAAAAAAAGTCTATCCCTTTCATTTGTGCAGACTTCTAGTATGTGACAATGATTATCTCAGAGAAAGCCCGTCATTATGGTTTTCAAGTCTTAGACTCATCTTTCGCTCTAAGTGCTCCCCCAACACAGTGCACGAGGACTTGTATTTTGCCAGGCTGTCAGATAAGGGGAGCCACTGAATATAAAACAAAAATAGAGAGGAGCCTCCCTGACTGTGTGTCATTTCACTTTTCAAGACCACTGCTGAGAAGTCATTGGTCCGTTCCACCGCCTTCAAGACTGTGATTCCCGGTAGTCCATCCTCCACAGAGACTGAGCACCACAGCTTGGACCGCATCCTCGGCCCGCTGGCGAAATCCAGGAGTCCAGACATTAGACACAAGCAAGACACCGTCTCTGGTCTATATCTGCGGACTGTATCCCTGCCTTATAATTTTTTGAACCATTTGTGTCAAATCAGAATTAAGACTTGAGCTTGACACAACCTCTTTTCCTTCCAGGCACTCTGTCCGACTCTGGACGCAACTCCATGTCTAGCCTTCCTACCCACAGCACCAGCGGCAGCCTAAGTGCTTCCACAGGTCCTGCCAGTCACAGTGATGGCGGCTCGGTGCCCATGAACTGCCTCAGCAAGGGATTACAACCCAATTTCTCTCCACGGGTCAATGGGAACAGCGCTAACACTGACTGTAGCTACAGGGCCGGGTTGGCATCGAGAGCTAATGGGGATTCTGGCTCTCCACTTACCACAGATGAGCCAAGCTTTCTCTCTGACACTGTAGGTGGGATTCGGTCCCCTATTACTGCAGATGAGTCACTGATTGAACATTTGGAACAACGGCTACTGGAGAGGGAGACTGAACTGCAGGAGTTACAGGTACCAAACACCTTTTGATTGTAAATCCAGATTGGCATTCCTCATCGGTGTAGGACTTCTTCTGAGATTCCTTCACTGTACGACAGGTGAGCTTCGAGGAGAAGGAGGCCGACACCTGCCAGCTGTTTCAGGAGAGACAAAAGTATTGCGCTGAGGAGATGGAAGGGTTGAAGCAAAGATGCTCCACCAAGTTACAACAAGTGTCTCAGATGGCAGCAAAAACCCAGCATACGCTGCAGTTGCAGGTCAGGAAGCTCCAGGTCAGTCCACCCAGCTTTTTTTTTTTTTGCCTTCTCCTGTTCCAGTGAATCAGATGATGAATCCAATGTTCCACATCTAGCATGAATAAGCGAAATGAGAAATAAACTCTGCTTACAGGCCGACAAAGAGAGGCTTCAGGAGGACGTCTCAAAGCTGACCCAGGAGAAGGATCTCATCAAGCTCAGACTGAGATCTTATGAGGCCGAGAGCACACAGCTTGTTCCGACTCTTGAGGAAACTCAGTGGGAGGTGTGTGTGATATCAGTTGGATATGAAACATCACAGGAGATGCAGCATCATCTGGTTCAGCTCTGAAGACTGCTGCTCAGTTATAAATACCTAATGGTCATCCAGCACTGAGGCATAATCCACGGTTTTGCACTGAGAAACGCATCGTAAAATGATAAGAAATTAAATATTTGCAGGTAATATTTGCCTCAGTGCTCCACATTGAGGTAAACATTATTAAATGCCTCTGTCATTGTATTGCTCCTCAGATTGTTCCAATGGATTTATGAAGTAATATTTTCTCATACAGGTAATATTATGGTGCTCTCCGCTGTTCATCTCGAGAACACCTTTTTCACCTGTCACCTTTTGGCTCGCACCAGTATTGTGACCAGATATTGCAGGTGGCCAAAAAGTTAACAAACCAATTAGTCAGCAACTTTTTGGATAGTTGGGAGCTGTGGTGGAAACTTGACTAGAGAGAGGAGAGAAATGTATCAGACTAAAAGAGAGGTGGAGAGGTGTTAACTATACATTACTAAGTAAGAGTTTCCATCGGTGAAATGTCGGGCTATAAAACACAATATAAGACTCTTTGGTCTTCACAGTATTTTCTGTCAAAACGCAGGTGTGTCAGAAGGCGGGGGAGATCTCACTGCTGAAGAAGCAACTGCGAGACTGCCAGGTGGACGTCAACCACAAGCTAAATGAAATAGTCAGCCTCAGGGCGTTGCTGAAGGAAATCACAGCAAAGAACGAGCTGCTTGAGAAGCAGAGTAAAGACCACGGGGACAAGCTGCACACTCGCAGCATCGAGGTCGAGGTTCGTCTGTTAATCTTTCTAAGTTCAGACAGACACGTGAATAAAATTCCCACACGATAGGATGAAAGCACTTCACTATGGAGGGTGCCTGCTATTATGTGCTTCACTTGACTGTGACTTTCATACTGTTTTAGCCGATTTCTATAATTACAGTGCTTTAATAAAGAAGTATGTTTAATTCTCCAGTCAAAAGGCCAGCTCTATCAGTCAAAACGGTCCTCTTAATTGCCACGCCGCGTCTGCGTGTTTCTCCTCTCTGAATCAGGTGTGCCAAAATGAACTTCAGCGCAAGAAGAACGAGGCCGATCTGCTGAGAGATAAAGTGGGCAAACTGGAGAAAGATATTCAGGGAATGAAGCAGGATCTGGCCGTGGCCAAAGAGAAGAGGCTGCAGCACAGTTTGCAACTCGAGGCCTATGCCTGCACACAGGCCTTGGAGAGACTAATCCAAGGTCCAGACTCACCCGTCCAGAGCCAGGGAGAGGAGGCCAAGGGACAACTCTCCACAGAGCCCCTCCAGAAAGAAGTGGAGAGACTGAAGCAACAGCTCAGAGAGGAGAAGGATGCTCAAGAGAGGCAGGCAAACGTTTTTGAGCAGGAGAGGCAGACGTGGAACAAGGAGAAAGACAAGGTCATCAAGTACCAGAAGCAGCTCCAGATTAACTACCTGCAGATGCACAGGAAGAACCAGGACCTGGAGAGGATCCTGAAGGAGTTGACGGCTGAACTGGAGACCCGCGCAGAGCTGGGCCTGGACATCAACTACAGCTCAGGGTTACAAACTTACGATGACGTTATTGCCACAGAGATCTGATTGGAACACTCACAAACAGTACTGGCACTTGGACAATTTTTTCGCCACAAATGTTTTTTTTGTTTGTTTTTTTTTTTGCACGTCAACAGCTGCAACCGGAGGTCTGAGATCCTCAATGCTGAATATTGTTTCTGTGGGCTTATTTCACAGAGGAGTCAAGTTTAAGCACATAAAATAATCAAAAATAGCATTTTGTGATTACACCATCAGTACTTGTGTAAAAGTAAATATTAATTTATTTAAAGTTCAGAAGAGAGTATTTATTTTTTTTGTTTTTTTTGCCTTACTGTTTAACAGGTTGCCTCCTCATTTAAATTCTGTTGGACTATGCGGTTAAAACACCATTTGCTCATTGTTAATTGATTCGGATCATGCGGGCAAAAGCAGATCTATATGTTTCATGATTAATGTCTCAAAAGCATGATGGTTGCTTAACATCTGTCTCTACCCGCATGGAAAATGACAGTGATTTATAATCGATTGCGAGTCTATACACTAATTTACTTCACCTTACATGTCCACATTACACTATGCTGCCACACTCAATTTTTCTTCATGGGTTTCTGTATGGGGAAATTTATGAGCCACTTTAAAAAAAAAAAAGTTTTGTTCTTATTTGTCATATCCACTGATATGGAAAAAAAAAAGTTTTCCCGTTCAATATATGATAAAAAAGAAATCACGTTAAACCTACATGCATTTTCGATCGTAAATTCCATACTTGTAAGTCAACAGGCAAACAGACAACAGTGCTGTGAACACACTTTTATGCCACTGCAGATGACAAGAAAAGAGAGCGAGAAATGTCACCAGACAGATTCAGGCCGTTATGGTTGCACAATATAATTGTTCAGATCAAGTTTAATTTGCCTTCTATGTTGAATAGGAAGAATTTATGAACACTTGAGATCAGAGGACGTCAGAAGGGATCAGAGTGTGCATAAATATATGGTGTGTTACAGCAAGCTTTATATCTGCACCATGCAAAGTATATACAAACAGTACACACAGTGTATTTATTTATATGACTCCCCTACAACTCTCCCTACATTGTTCATCCAATTTTGTAAGAATTTGCCTGAAATGTTCGACTAAGAGAGAAATGATGCTTCCTAGCAGCAGCTCCGGCCAGGTGGCCTTACTCTTTTGGAACTATTCCACTTCCCGCGAGGACCAAATACTTTGTGAAGCAAAGGTTTTAACTAATCCACCCACACAATACTGGGGGGCGGGAGGGGCAGACATAGACTGCGGGGCAGAAATGTGCACACACAGCACCAGCCAAGAATGCGTGGTAATCTCGGTGATGAGGGCTGCTGGAGATTGCTCAGCTCGATGCCGCCACGTTACACTGCCGAAGCAGGTGTGATGAGGAGAGATTTGTTAGGAGGGCAGAATGGAACTGGAAGGTGCTTAGATTCAAACAACCGATGCGGTCCCGAACTAAAGGTCTTAGCATAGAAATGTGGTCAAATAGGGAAGCAGCAAAACAACGGTTGATACTGCTGATACGGCGGTGAGAAAAAATTCCTCAGGAATAGCAGATGAAGAGAAGCTTGTGCATTTTTTTTTGCCAGAGTGAATCCACCTGCGTGCTGAGATATACTTAGAAAGATGCTAGAGTGCAGGCAGCCTACATTTCTCATTTATGCAAGCCCAAATACATTTATGGCCAAAAATGCATTTGCCCATTTACCTTGTACTGAAATACTGAAACCGTGTTTGCGTAACAAGTTTAGCCTTCCATCTTTCACACTAGACAATCTTTTCGTCGGCGGAAGACATTAAGCAGGTTTTCTAACAAACATAAATCTGCAATATGTTCACTTTGAATGGTTACTGCCCTTGAATGTAGTGCATCTTAAAAAAGAATAGGGGTAAATACTTCAAACTCCTGCCACCTTCAGCGACAATATGCTGCAGTTTGATAAAAGCTATTGAATTAGAAAAACATTTGTCAAACAACACTTGGTGCTATTAATTACGCAACTTCACTGCTGGAGTAATAAATAAAATATCGTAGATATATGTTCAAAGTCGTCTTCAGCTGAACTCGTTGTCAATCTCTCATTATCATCCATTATTCCCCCCCTGGATTTAAATAATGAGACAATTGTTTTCCTCTCTCGTCTAATCATCTCATTTTCCAGCTCAGCCTCTGTCATAACTGAGCTGACTGGACCAAATCAGAACTCAAATCAAATTAAGGGCCCACTGTGAATGTGTGTTTGTGTGTGTGTGTGTGGGTGTGCGTGTGTGGCTCCGCCATAGACATGAAAGGACCACCACATAGAACAGATAACGAGAAATTCAAAGTCACTGGTTTGACATGAAAGGAAGTGACACAGTTGTGTGTGTGTGTGTGTGTGTGTGTGTGTGTGTGTGTGTGTGTGTGTGTGAAGGTCTTCAAGGTAAACTAAGTGTTTTGTAATGGTGAAAAACACCTTGAATTATTGAAGCAGCCTAGATTCTCCCAGCATCACCTCTGTTTTTATGAGAGACGTCAGATTTCCTGCTGACCTGAGTTCAACTGCGGCTGTGAGCGAACGTCTGGTTCTACTGGAGAGGAACCGCCTCCAGACGTCGCCACTGCCTCAGCTCACCTCCACGCCGGAGCTCCAGTCATCTGCTGCCCACTAACGGTCCGATCACTGATGCCCCTCCGGTGCAAGTCTGACGCTGGAGCTGCCGATTGAAGATATCTCATAGATCCTCAGCATCTTTGAACGGGACCAACACCAACGCCCCCAGTCAGCAGCTGCAACCAGCAGGCCGGACCGGAGCCTTTGGTGGGCCGCCCCGGCCCGCAGGCCCCATGTTTGATACCACTGCTTCACATTCTACCGTCACACAAATGTCTCTCACTTGGTGCTTAGCAACCAGTGACGTCACAGTTGGCCTGGCCAGGCGAGTAGAGGCTAGCAACCAGGAACGTTGCTATTAGCCTAGCCTAGCATATGGTGTGCAGCAGTGAGTGACATCATATTTAACCATCCCACCGTCACACACACACACACACACACACACACACACACACACACACACCACCAGTTAGAGCTCCGATCAACTTGTCACATAAAAAGTAACCAGGCTGCTTTTCCTCTATCTGACTGAGACTGTTCACAAGTTTTCAGTCACAAAATGTCTTACACACACACACACACACACACACACACACACACACACACACACACACACACACACACACACACACACACACAGACAA
>CAAKHG010008807.1:1420-11431 GCA_901007715.1 Dactylopterus volitans
GATTTTTTTTTTTAAACATGTTTCAACAACTCTCCAGAAAAGCCGTTTTATACGTGCGAGTGATGTCAGATTAGTGTGAAGTCTGCGGGCGGAGCGGGTGGGAGATAAACGCCAGGGTGTGTGTGTGTGTGTGTGTGTGTGTGTGTTGTACTTTTCCAATGGACCAATTTCTTACAAAACATCAATGAAGGATCAGTCGGCATTAACAACCCCCATCCTTCTCTGTCCATTAGTGTGGTGTAACGGGTTCACAGGAAGTGAACGAGGGGCTTGCAGTACTGTTGGGGGTGTTTGTCCCTACAGTTCCACTTTCCCCTTATCTACAGCTATCCATTTGGAAGCCTCATAAGTTACTTCCTCTTGACAAAGCACACACACGCGCGCAGAAAGAGAACGACAGAGAGCGAGAGACAAGATGAAAGAGGGATGTAACTTCTCCTCCAATTACTCCCTATACATTCATGTACACACTCACTCACAGACACACACATACACCTATGCACATGATACTTGGCGCCCCTCTGCCAATTACTTTTGATATATCCATACAATATGTCTGACCCATATATTATATGGCGTGTTTTTCTTATGTACCACATACATTGAATGTTCATGAACATACCCAGAACGAGAAGCTTTGATGTATCCAGGCATTGTATCTCATGTGCAGGCGTGCGCAGAAGGTCATGCCTGTAGTTCAGAAACAATGTTAAAGTAGGTTAAAGCTGACACGTTCTTGTTTAAAGGATTGTGTAGGCTGTTGATTAATGTCATGCATATGCATGCACATCCACATTTGTGCATTTGCACACATGCATGTGTTTAATGAACACATGCCTGAGAGAGATTATTTGCATATACAAATGTGTGTGTTGGGTTAATCCGTGATGATGATGCTACCTGCCAAGCTGCCCACGCACCACATCAACAGTTGTTGCTCTAAATTAAGCTGTTTAATTGCTGTAATTAAACTACGTGTGTGGTGTTTGCGCATGAGTCATATTGTGTTAATATGTGGCATGGGTAGAGAGAGTGGTCGAGTCTGTGTGGAGTGTGAAAATGTTTGTGTCCTGCATGCCAGCATATCAAAAATCACCTACAATGAAGACATTCAGAAATGGCTGTTTATTATGTCTCATACCACACTATATCATACATTTGGTTGGCTGTTGGTGTCTGAACAGAACAAAATGTACATCAATATGAGCTGGTAGTAGTATGGTAAAGTGACATTATAGGTGTTTCCATGTTTAAAAAAAAAAAATGCATTTATGTATTTACTGTATTTATATATTTTCTGTTATCCTTTTAAGAGGCATTCTATGAATTTTAGACAAATAACACAAGCAGATTACTCAGTTAGACAATGACATTGTCTTCATTCTCTACTTGCTAACTCAGCAGGTAATCACTCAAGTTGCTTTTGTTGACATCTGGCCCTCTCTAGAAGTGGGTTTGAAGGTTTACTGTGAAGGCAGACAGCCAAAGGGGATTGGCTTGTGGATAGGGTGAGGGACTAATGTGAATAAAGGTCAGACAGGCCTTCCAGTCACCGGTACAGCACGAAAATAATACACAAGCCATTTATCGTGTGTGTGTGTGTGTGCGTGTGCGTGTGCGTGTGCATGTGCGTGTGTGTGTGCGTGTGCGTGTGCGTGTGTGGGGGCGGGCTATGATCTCTGTGATGAAGAAATTCATTGTTACTCATGTCTGTGTTTATTCTCAGTCATCAAGTAATGGTAATCCTAAGAGCTCTGGTGGAACTGTAGTTCTTTTTAGGCGCTTAAGATGTGTTACTTCTCATCTCAAAGCTCAGCTCAGTACCCATTCGCACCTCATGGCCTTGGTGGGTCAGTAACTCTCAGGTGACCTTAACAACTGTCTGGACACCAACAATGCCACAGTACTTTAAATGCTTGAGACTCCTCACCAGACACTTGGAAAAGAGAAAGCCTTTCGTCTTCTACATCCAAAAAGAAGTCCCAGCACTTTCGACCTAAGCTTTTAGGAATACCTGTTTTTCTCACAGCGTTTTTATAGTAGACTACTCTTAAAGCACAGATTCACATTTTGCATAATTTACATTGTGAGCCCAGTGTTTTTCTAGTTGTTTTTTTTATTCATATTTTTATTAATACATGCATAATTAAGGACACTTGTATGTGGTAACTGAATTAGTGTTGAGGTGTTCAGTATAAATAAAGGGAAAGCCAAAAGACACAAAAAGAAAAAAGGCATGTACGAAGAGTGTGTGCAGCTTTCATACTGAAAGATGGCATACTCACAAAATCTCAACAGTAAAATTTTGACATTTATAAAACCGTACATTCACCCATTCCTGCACAGCTTTCCTTTGTACATCTTGATTGACCTGGAATTGCGCGCAGATGTTGGCCCGCCTTGTCTCCTCCCATGGACCACTTTGTAAATTACTTTAAAGCACCACTGCTGTTAACTATAGTACAAATAGCAATGGATAATCGTGCGGGAATTGAATTAAACATTCTTATTATTGAGATCTGCACCACAAAAAGAAAAGCACACTCTTGGCTGGTTGGCTCTCCGGAATTGGTAACGAGGGAAAAATGACAAGTGTCACTGCAAATGCTGCAGCTCTGAGACCCATACAATGGCGAAAATAAAAGAGAAATGGTGTGACATCAAAGTGGATGCCACAGCCACAGTTGGAGGATCAGGAAAGCTGATGTCACATTAGGAAAGAGTAGCCGGAATAATGGGAGAAATTATACTTTCCAGCATCCTGCCATGACAGCCTGGGTATGTGTGTTATACTGTTTGTAAGCAGATAAAACACAGCAGGACTCAAATCTTGTGCCTGAGTTTACAGCATATCTTACATCTGTCAGTCACATTGTATTTATGATAAGCCGGCTGGACACTGAGTTACAGGATGTGATGTAATTTATTGTCACAAATTGGAACTGGGAAATCGAGGAGTCCAGCATCAGGGACACAGAGAAGGAGGGAGGGAACCATGGATAAGAAGCAGCGTCTCCATAGCAGCTGGTCATGTACACCCAGAGGTGCAGGGGTCCACTGGGATCCCACACCTCCACTGCTGAGGAGCACCAATCTTACCACGACCTCACGAACAAGAGGTCACAGAGAGATCACTGAATTAAAAATAATGAGCGAGTCATCTCATCGAGGGAAATTAGTTCAGCTGGATATTCATTGCGGCTCCCTCATGTTAAACATCACCCATTTAAATGCTCAAACTATTATGATGCACTAGTGAGCAAAACTGTGTTATTTTCATAGGCTACTTCATAAATATGAAGCAGTTACTTGAGTGAAAAAGTTATTCTTATACTATTTGCCAAGTTTTAGTGCTTTGCAGCTCGGCATTGTAAAATAACAGAGCCAGACCAGTTTGCGTGTTAGCTCACACATTCTCACATCATGTTGAGTTTTATACATGCCGTCATGTCCATGAAAAATGACATACTCAACGTTTTTATACAAGAGGCCCCTGGCGTTTTTCTCTGCCTTTCTCATGGCACTGAGATTGGGGTTTCGAACCCAAGTGGAAATTCTCAGTGTTGCCAGCTGGGCTGGTGGTGCTGATTTCCTCACAGAGCTCTGAGCAAAACACCAGCGTCTTTGCAACCATCTTTGATGACACCAAGAATCCCAAGGAGGAGAAATATTATGGTCCCACTCCTTCGAGTCTCCTGAGAAAACAGGCACACAGTACATGCACCCAGTGTAGCTGGTAAGTAGAGGCACCCCACTTTGCCAACATGCAGTACCTGTGCTGCGTTTGTATCTCATCTAGTTTCACTAGTCGACAAAATCAAGTATCTTTCAAAATTTCCTCATCAAGTTGTTTTCACATTCAGAGTTGAAACATTATTTTAACATTATTGATAAGATGGAGATGAGGTAATACATAAAAAAGGCAGTGCATTTTTTATAATGTATAACTAGTTTGAATATTTGAATACAATAATGTAAAAAGCATTCTATATGATGCAGTATTGTTATAGTTGAGCCCTATTTGTGGGGTTTTTCTGTTCTTTGTGTGAATTCTTTGAAATGCACAAGCTGAATGAATGTAAGAGGAAATGTATTGATCCATCTTCTGTCTGCACCAACTCTCTCTGCAGTGGATAGATGTGTGTTTATGCATATCTTATATTCTGCCTCTGTCTCCATGGGAATCGACAAGAAGAGAATTGAGGGGGGTCAAATCAAGGACAGGAAGTTAACAAGCGTTTGGTCTATTTACAGAGTGTGGTTGCAAATGTAATACTTTTTGTTTAACATGAGTTGAGCACCTTAACAATCAATAGTGGTTTTGCCGCCAATATAAGAATATATGTTGATGTAGTGGTGTGTGATGACAGTGTAGTTCTCTTGGTAAAGCACTGCAGCAGTCAGTAATTTTGGCTAACTTGTCAGCTGAAAGTAACTGTGCCTTGACCGGGTAGTAATTGTACACCTGTGGCGGGTGAATGATGGCCTGGCAGTATTGCAGTAGCTCACAAAACCTGTTACTGTCCACCACATTTTTCCTCTTGAGTTGTTGCTTCTCTGTGCACATCATTAAAGCCAACATTTACACGAACACTGAAATGATGGTTTGTTGGATGTTGACTTTTCAGTGTTTTTATTAAAATATCAGAGTTGTTGTTTTTTTTCACACAGCGCCACAAAGTTTACAACAAGTACTGTCCTTATAGTGCATTTCAGGTTTTACCTCACAAGTGACCTTTTCGTCTTCTGTGGTGACGCTTACAGCAGTTTTTCTAATCTGCAAAGATGAAGTATGTCCTGTTGTTGAATAAGGTTATTATATCTGGTCTATGAGATAAAGATTGTAGGTGAATATATTTTTAATCAGATAACGTTCATGTGTCATTTTTTACCTTGTGAGGTAATACATATTTTGATATTGTGCATGTTTTTTTAAGTAATTTAAACATTACACATAATATGAGTGTCTACTCATTTCAGATTTTTGTTTAGATTCATTCTGAAAAAAATAAACCTTTTTTCTTCTCTGACTTAAGCAATAATTGAACCACAGAGAAGTTCCAGGAACGCTTGGAATACTGCTGTACTTGTGAAATAAGAGCTATAAATCTTTAAAACCATGCTAGTTAATTTGGCATCCATTGTTGTAAGAACATCTAAATATAGACCTCAGGTGGTGATTCAGGTTTTGTCAGGTCTTTTTCAGACTTGTCATCCAGTAAAGGTACAGCTTGCTTAACAATTGTCAGGTTGCAGAAGATTAATCGGCCCAAAAGTAGTTTGATGAATATATAAACACTGCATGGATAAAAACACAAATAGTAACAGTATTAAAGAACCATACAGTGTGTTTCATGAAAACTGTTCAGTCATTTGGGTTAAAAAGCTAATGTGCTTAAAGGGTCTAAGCTGTTATTGCTGCACAGAAGGTCATGTAATTTGTTTTTGGTTGCATACGTGGTAATGCTTAATAGATTATAGATTATATGCACATGAGGATAATCCTGTCAAACTGTAATAAATCCTTATTATCCATGACAAACAACACATAGCAAGGCATGCTGTATATGTTAAGCTGCTGCAATGCATGAGGGTATATGAGTGTGCTTGCAATTGAACGTATACTGGCCTAGGGACAGCAGACATATTGGGACTGTCATATTGCAGCGTATATAAAATCCAATGTACTACGGATGAAGAAAACACTTGAACATTTGTTGATGGAAACAATAAATTTGAGCTTATTTTTGTTTAGACAAGGTTGAGCCAATATTTTGTCTGTTCACGCCTGCTCTCCCTTAATGTATGTGCTGTAACATGCTTAGCCATGTGTTGACTTGTGTTATGGAAAATAGGGTTTTCATTTCTGTTTAATAGGATCATCTTCATGTGCATCTAATCTATAATCTGTTAAACATTGTAGCCCCTGGCAGCCAATCAAAATGTATATCTTTCCAAAGAGCTTATGATAAGAAGCAATCCTGAACCCATATGTGTAGGGGAGTAAGTAGAGGGGTCGCTGGGGGAATGTCCCTCATGTACATTTTTAATATTCAGCACACTGGCCTATACACAAATCTGCAGTTATAAGCATGCACTTAATCATTTGAATGATGGTGTTTTTGAGACTTTACATCATGGAAACTGCACAGACTACCCTTCTTTATAAACCTATTTAGCAATAATGATGCTTCTTCTCAGTAGAAGAATTGTTCTTTTTTTCTCTCACTGTCAGCTGTTGTAGACAAAGCCAAAACACACATCTACATCAGATGCTGCCAAGAAAACAAATTGATTAAATGTATTTACAAGTTAGCTAATGGAAATGTAGACAGTGCTAGTTGGCACAGTTGTCATAAAAATGTGTGTTGGAGGCCAATAAGTAAATTTAAAGTTCAAGTCTGCAAATAACAATTGACAAACCTCCAACACACACAGGAATTCAATGCACTGGTATTCAGTTCATCAATTCCATTGCATTACGACCTTCTGATCATCATAACAGTGATACCTCAAATAAGTATTTGGCAATGCATTAAGATAATGACAAACAATGTTTGCCATGTGTTTGGCTCAGCTTTGCTGATGGTGTTATTCTTGGACAAAGACAGTTGTGATTTAGACATAAACACAACTGTTTCCTCTTGTGTATGCTCTCTCAAGCTTCGTCTCTCTGCACTTGTCTTCAGTCTCTCCCCTGAAGCCTCAAACCCCAGACAAACAAAGCAGGTCCTGCTCTTTGTACCCTTATATTTGACATCCTAATTTCCTGCCACCTTTCCATTGTCCGTTATATTCACTCCGCCCTGTGCTGTGGTTGTACTGCAGTGCCAGAGTTCAGTGACTCTTAATAGCTTTTAGGAAAAGTATTCTCTGCCCACCCTTGTTTTACACTGTTCTGACAACAAATGGTATAATGAAAAGGTTGTCAGTCAAGGGTTTGTTGTATGAACATTAGGGGTGTAACGGTTCGCCATACCTGCGGTTTGGTTCAAACTTTGGTTCGGTTTAACCCAATAGCATTGGTAATTGTTTTTGCTCACTCTGATTTCGGACCAAGTTTCATTTTGAAGGCTTCGTGAAGATCTTGCTGTTGTTGTGGGTTCATCGCTGCTGCGCCGGGCTGAGTGAGGCCTCTGTCGGCGTGATATCTCTTTATATGCGCTAGCACGTTTGAGGTGTTACCCCCACGCTCCCACAGACAGTTTCGCTGGACACAAACGACAAATAACTTGCGTCTTGATAACAACACGACCGCCAGCCTCTGTACTCTCAACTGGAAATCAAAAATGCCTCCATACCGACGACCGAAGAGCCGCTCGAGGGTCTACTAGTTCAGGTTTGTCCGCCATCAACACATGTGAGAGGTTTTGCTGCATTCAAGTGCTCCTCGTAATTTTGACATGTGCGACCAAACCGCGGTTCAAGATGAGGAAACAAGTCACTAAACTGACCTCCTCTGAACCGCGGTTTAGCAGTTTGGTTCCAAACCGTTACACCCCTAATGAACGTAGACACGTTGTAGCAGACCGGAAATTCCCTTCTTCATTCAAGGGAACAGAACACATTCACATTATATTGATATGTTAAAATGATAATTTATCTTTTTTTAATCAGCTATAAAACAGCACTTCTTGTTAAGCTATGTACACACTTTCTTGCTCAATGATACTTCAGTGGGTCACATAGTTACTTGGTCACCACGAAATAGAACATCTCAGTGACAAAAAAACAAAACAAAAAAACATAATTTTGTCAAAAAATATAGGATTGTCATTATATGATGTTGCTTTAACCATGTGTCTGATGATATTGTTTTTGAATTTTGATTTTTTTTTTTATTTCTACATAATCAAAATAACATTATTTAGCGTGAGAGGTGCAAAGCAGCACTATTGTTCCAGTTAATTTTGTATTTTTTCAGCGGTTTTATGCTAAAATCGATGCAGTAACCTTGCCATATCTGATACAGATATCACAGGTACTTTTTCTACTGCAGACAGTCCAAAACCAGAGGAAGCAGCTGTGCGGTGTATATCAGAGCAGATAGCCGAGGTAGACCAAGGCAACATTTCCTGCTGAAACGGCCACATTCTTTATATCTTTGGCCAATAACAACATCATCCGCGTGCCAAATGCAAAAGTGACAGAGAGGCAGGCCAGTGGAGCAAATATCTGGGCAGGTTACTGAGTTTATCAGAAGATCTGTGTATTGACCTTCAGTAAACACCCGACACTTTTCCATAGCACTGCTGTTCAAAACACAATTAACAAAGGAATCTGAAAAGTGTTTAATATCAGACATGGCCTTACTTGTCTGGCAGCATTGTGAGTTAGGAATTTTGTTTTGGAAGGAAACAAATTTAGCTCCTGGGACAATTTACTGCAGGTGTTGCTCTTTATTAATAAACCATTTGGCCTGCACATTCTTTGACAGAGATATGACGTTGAAAGTGATGCTATTGGTGTGGGCGGTGCGGGATTACATCCACTCATGGGATGTAGATGATGCAAACGCAGGTTTGACCTTGGCTCAGAGATTGGTTTGATTCAGCCCAAACAAGGGAACATTAATTGGCTGGGGAATTTGCTGTTACCACCTCCCCTCAGACAAATAATGAAAGACTAAAAATGAGTCAGGAAATTTGGCTATAGTGTTTATGTTTCTGAGTAGGCATTTATTCATTACACGTCACTGGTAGTTGATTTGACGCATTTCTGACCAACAGTCAATGGGTAACTTTCATCTATTTCTTCGATGGCAGGCCTTGCTGAGGGCCAGCCCATTTTCTTTGTAAAATGAATTAAATAATTTTAGTAAATGATGAAGAACATTTAATGAACCAGTCTATTTTTGAGTGTTGAGCCAAGGTGAAATATGCATTTAATTAATTGCACACTGAAATAAATTATCATTTGATCCTGAATGCACTCTTGTATAGTGTGTGCTAGCCTTTAGATCTGATCATGTATGATTGATGTGTGTTTTCATGGTTCTTTTGACATGGCTGACTCCAGAAATCATTAGTCCATCCTAATGTCAACGATGATGAGCTTCGGAAAGTCTTTCACCCTGGACAATTATGCTGTCATCATCTTTAATCTTTCTAGTCCAGACACGCCTTTAAACACATAGTTTCTCTCCCATCTTTCCCCTCTTTCTTTCTCTCTCTCTCTCTCTCACACACACACACACACACTCCAATTAGCCAAACATCATCCTAACTCTCTGAATGACCACATGCATCTTTCTGTCTGTTTCTGCACAGCTAATGATAATGGCAGTTGTGGCTCTTCCTGTGTGTGTGCGCCCGCATGCTTGTGTCGGTGTGTGTGTACGTGCATATGAATGTGTATGTGTGTGTGGTAATTTGTTCTTGTGCTCCTGTAAGTATTTTGGTGTGACTGCATTTACCCCAACCCATAACATGACTATAAAGTCAACCGTTTCCAGACCTGCAGCCATATGACAGATCACTAAGCTCTAACACTCGGTCTCACTCTAATTTAGCATGTGGCTGGTAGATAACCCCCCCATGCTGTATTTGACCTTCACGTTCCTTGAATGTACGTTTGTAAGGTGGTTATTTTAATACTTGTCAAGGGTTGTCATGAGTTGGGTTGTGTTGAGGACTTGGAGTTTGTCATCAATGACAATAAACGCTGAACAAATTCAGTATAAGTGATCATATGACTTAAGAGTAACTGCTGAAATGTAGGGAAGCTTCGTAAGTTGGCCTTTTCAATGTGGCAAAAATGCTTTCATTAAAAGTAATTCATACAAAAATGTTCATAATGTACTTTGTATTTTGATAATAGCTCAATAGAGAAAAAAATGGAAAAAGGGTTCATCGTGATATAAGCATCATATTTTCATAATGGGAATAATAAACTATTAGTTTCCAGCAGTTATTTTTAATTTGGAGTTATATTGTGAAAGTCAATTAGCCCTATAAACCATTACCTAATGTTTGTCAACAGCCTAATATTAACCTTACTGTTGGCTAAAAC
>CAAKHG010008808.1:2085-12758 GCA_901007715.1 Dactylopterus volitans
CCAGGTAATTTGTGGCCACAGATAATTAGAAATGTGTGTGTATAAATGATGATGCACCAAAGCAAAGAGGGACACATGATTATATGAAGAAATCTCCACCAACGAAAAAGTAAATTGCTATTTATCTATCAACATATTTAGTGTGTATTTTGAAGTATCAAAAATGTTGATGGAAAATCTGAAAAATAAAAATTAAAAATATCATAGAAAACAATTACTACAGTCGGTTTTTGCTTCTGAATTAATGCACTTAAGATCGGACATTTAACTGTTTACATACTAGGGGAAAGGGAAAAAAGCAAAGAAATTACTAATGACATACATATCACTTAATCTTTCACTCCCATGCTGAAAAGTAGAATATATGAAATGAATAAATGTATAATATGATAAAAATAAACATACTGAAACATCATTTATGTGTAGACCGATGAGTAGACTACATTGCTGAATGAATAAAAGAAACAACCATGTCATATTAAATGAGAAACGGCTACAAAACACTACAATGTCCCAAGCTTCAGTAACAAGTATTATACAAACGTTTTGACAAACTGGCAAACTCTTAAAGTTTGTGGAAGAGTTTGAAACAACGCTTTATTAGTGAGAACCCTGTGTAAGCTACAGTATTCGAGGGAAACAATGCTTTTTCTAAAAATGCGGTGAAAATTAGCGATAAATTTAGGATTGAAACCATGTTGTTACAGACTGAATTTGGTTATGATAAACTAAATATTGATCTGTGACATCTTGTCATTTCATTTGATTGCTATACTTGTCCAGTCATGCAAATGAGGGCTCTGATAAAATGATTCAGTTATTGCAAACATAAATGATGAATTGCTGTATTTAATAACAGTTGGGATCAGGCCAGTCAAATCAGTCAGGGGTTTGTCTGATACCATATTCTGTCTTTTATCAGGACAATGCCAACACTTCCAATGTGGCAGCAGTAAAGGAGCAGTTGAGCCAACTCTTGTGTGCTACACATCCATCTGTGTTGCTGTACTTCAGGCCTGCACAGGCCTCAGAGGTTAAGGTGAGTGAATGAGTCAAACCTCATGCACAACATTTTAATAACTCATAAGAATGCCATTTAAACAAGAGTCTACAAATCTGTCATGACTGGTACTTGTTTGCATTGTGCAGCAGTTTGACATAACAAAAATTGACAAAAACCTTGAATCTGTGCTTTTATATTCAAATGTAATTAAACAGTTAATAATTGGCTGTAATGGGTTTATCATATTTTGCACATGATAAACCGTGGTCTTTAAGCTAATGTATGAAGGGTTAAAACAGTTAAAGAGATACACGTTTGAAAAAAGGTTTGCACATGCATAGCCATCACAGGAGATCAGGTCTTTTAATTCGAATTGGATGGTGTAGCATGTGTTTATATGTAGCTTGAAAGAAAACGATTATCTCGGGTTCAGTTCTGTGGGTGGAACAGATTAGTTTTATTCATTGCGCAGTGGAGACTGAATTTCACGTAGACATTGGAAAGTTCTTTTTTACTAGTGAGAATTCTGGTCAAATTTGCAGTACAGGTACATCTCAATAAATTAGAATATCGTGGAAAAGTTCAATTATTCCAGGAATTCAATTTAAAAAGTGAAACTCCTGTATCATATACATTCAGTACACAGAAAGTGAAAGGAGTGATGATTATGGCTTTGAGCCAATAAAAAAACAAAAACAAAATTGAGCATCTTGGAAAATTTGAATATTCCACAAGACAAATTAAAAAAGCATGTTTTAATACAGATATGTTGATATGTATATGCTTTCAGTACTTGGTTGGACCTTCTTTTGTGTGAATTGCTGCATCAATGCGACATGGCATGGAGGCAATAAGCTGATCGATGGTACTGCTGAGGTGTTATGGAAGCCCTCACTCTGGATAGAGTGGGAGGTATCAAGGCCAGGGGAGGAAACCTGTTAACTGTCTGCGGAGACTCTTGAGTGTAAAGACTGTGCAGTGTCGACATGAGCCGGGAACGTCGAGCGCCTGTCGGGCATGTGCCAGCCCCAGGCAGCTTGAGCAGACCTGGTGTGGATCTTTGCATGCATTCAAGTTTCCGCAGCGGTAGAGACGGGCTCCAGAGTCTCTCTGCCCCCTGGTATGAGGAAGTTTTCCTCCATTCCATGCAAACTGGTGTGCAGGCAGGGAATTGAGGGGGTCACATTTGGTAAGTTAACTGTGAGTGATCGAGAGATTAGCTGGTGTGCTAATAGCTCATAGTCGAATTGCTGTGGTGGGGCATCGAGGTTAGTGCTGACCAAGCCATGGGGGGGCAAGGAAAGCACTAAGCTTCTTTGTAAAAAAGTATCCTAGACGAGGTAGCGCCCAGCGACTGGAGCTAGTTAGATCGATCTATAGACAGCTAAGCTTGCTAGCCCTGGACGCAAGATATGCTCCGAGTGAGAAGAGGTGTTTGAATGAGGTGGTACCGTCTGCACAAAGTATTCGCGGTAGGTGGCACAACCCGGTGCGGACGGATACGTTCACCAGCCAATCAGGATTGGCGTAATGAGATTGACGCTTCTGAGGGCTGCATAGAGGCGTGCATCCCATTGTGAGACATTGAGCGAAATATTATGAAAGACAACTATGAGTTCATTTTACAAACTAGTAAGATGTTTAATTGGTCAAAACTTAATCAAATATAACTGTGTTTGTTATAACAATTGAGAATCTGTTTGAAAGTTCAGAGACAAAAAATGCACTAAATGCGTGTTACGGACACACACAGTTTATGTGCCCTGAAATGTCAGGAGACATACACACATGCAATCTTGATTATGTTATGCATGTATATGTGATAGAAAGCAGATGAAAGACAAAAACAAATATGGAATAGAAAAAACTTTATTCTAGTTTCATTCCAGTTCCAATTGTTAATGTTGTTAATGCAACATAGATGTCCTTTTACACATAGATGTCCTTTTACACACAAGCAATTTACTTAAGACTTGAAAAAAAACAAGCATCTTCTCTCGTAGCAACAGTAGAAATACCTTATCCTCCAACATAAACTTCTCTTAAAACAACCAGCACTTAGTAGGATTGAAGCTAATCAGATAATTATTGAACTTGGTACAACAGACACTTACTGTTCTAGGTTAAATGTGATCTGTGCCACATGTTGAAGTTCCTCTTGTCATTCTTTCCTTTTTTCATTCACTGTTTACATCATATACCTCCTTTTTTTCCTTCCTTCTTTCCTTACTGTTTTCCAAAAGAAAGATTTTGAAATATCCACAGCTTATGTGCCTCCACAAGACCCAGGCCCTTATCCACTTGCTATTTTTTCCAAATAACTCCCTTAATCTTGCTTAGAGGCCACGCCCACGTCCAGCTGGTTTATATACCTTCATAATACGAATGACATTGTTACTGTCATGTTCTTACTGAAGGATTTAAACTGAAGATTCCCTGATGAAGAATTGAGGAAGAAATTGTGATGCAAGGTCTTGAGAAAGTTTCGAAATCCACCAAGCATTGATATTTCAGCATGTAGTGTTAACTGAATAACATATGCCAACAATTCTGTCGGCAGGTTGTCAATTTATATCATCATATAAGGGCATCATCATGGGGTATATTCAGGGGATCATGTTGGCATTCATCCAGGGCACAGTCATCAGGTTTTCCAGCAAATGGTGAGGGTCTTCCTTGAGCAAAGCATCATGGCACTCATTCAGGGTATCAGAGGCTTCATGCAGTACATCATCATGGAAACCATCTGGTTCATTATCTTCTTGGTTTGAGCCACTCTCATACCTTTGAAATGTCCTTTCCCTCTCAGCTTCCACAATATTCTCAATGAATGAAGACACTCCAGACTAAGGTAAAAAAGCCACAACACCGTCTTCAAGTGGAGGGACAGGGTCTGGCCCCTGTATGGTTTGGCAATCTGCCACCATTTGATTAAAAGTTTTGTTGCTATGATGACTGTAATGTGTTAATGATGGCTTACCTGGCATCTCTGATCCTGCCTCGTTCATGGTAGCCAATCATGGCGGCGGCTGTAAATATAACTAGGAAGAGCTGAAAAGCGTCCGTGGCTGCCCTAGGCTTTTTGATCGTGAGTTCGAGTGCTAATAACCGCGTTGCCTTTAGGGAGAACTTGCGCGAGGAGTGGAACCTGGAAACTGTTCGGAGAATTTCAGTGCAGCCTCCGTAGCAGAAAACTGTTTTTGTGGCTGCTAGCCATTGATTGTCAAGTGAGGCGAGAGGGCCCCATTGGGAGATAAAGGAGGCAGAGAGTGAAATCTCCAAAGATTGTTGACGGACAGGAGCGATCACTCAAAGTTTTTTTTTTTTTTTTTTCTACAGAGTTTACCTGCATAAACTAAGGGACATTTTTTGTTGGAGTTTCTTTTGTTCTGTACTGTGACTTGGACACTGCATTTCCACCAGAAAGGCTGAATTCCTATTTTTGTGACATTTGCTTGAATACAGATGTTGGTTGTGAATTTATGTTTATCTGACTGCTTTGTTGTGTTTTGCTTCGACTGCATTATAAGGTAGATTAGATTGTGGAAAACGGAGCTAAAGTATCTTTGTGGCGGTTCTTAACCCTAAACCACACATTGCTGGGTGAAATACCAGCTGGCACCCCAAACCTTCTTACAGGCAAATTATTTAAAAACCGCTACAACGGCACGGCCACATCAGCCCTCAAAAGAGGCATCAGGGCAGCCAAGGTGGCCTATAAGAGGAAAATAGAGGACTACTTCACTGAGAATGACCCCGGGAAGATGTGGCAGGGAATAAATCGAATCACCATCTACAGAAGCAGCAATCAAGTGACTGCTCCTGCTGATGCCTAGCTGGCAGAGGAACTTAACCACTTCTTTGCCTGGTTTGAGACAAACAGACCCTCAACAGCCACACCGTACTACCACCCTCCATCACTGGTACACTGACACTCTGAGACGTGTGGTGAGGACCGTGAACCCGAGGAAGGCAGCAGGCCCCAACAGAGTACCTGGTAAGGTACTCAGAGCATGTGCTGACCAACTGACTGGAATTTTCACCACAATCTTCAACCCCTGCCTGCCAAAAAGTAGCATTCCATCCTTCATTCATTCTCACTAACAGCATGGTTGGGAACGGACTAAAGCTGGCCTTGTGCGCCATGGGTGGCTTCTTGGTGAGTAAATAATTTATTTGTTTAATTGGCCTAATATCAATCCCCCTGATGCGCACTGAGCATGTGTGCCCCCAAAATTCGTCCTGTCTCCACAGCATCATTCCTAGACAGTGGTTCGAGTTCATGACTTGGTGTTTTTTGCTGGTTTAACTTCAGCTTCGGAACTTTCCAACAAGCCCCTGATTGTCTCTGTATGTAAAGTATTTCTGTCAATAAACACGTGCGTAAAGTTTAAGATGACTATCAGCGGCACCTTTTCCTCAGCGCACTTCTGCATTCCTTAACAACAATACTGTGTGTAATGATGCTGTTTGTAATAATGAATGCATTTGTTGAGTTACACAAATATATATATATTTTCCTTGTGGGTAATCTGAATCACCCACAGATGCTTACACTGCACCTAAGAGCGCAGGTTCACCCACAATAGCGGCGACTGTGCTCAAACAGGGTCAGTTCCTCCACTCCTTCACCCCGCCTGTTTTGGCCACACTTTGTTTTATGGGCGGCCGTCCTCCACTTCACGTCCACCTTGATATCTAACCACTTCTTCTTTAACTCAGTTTGTGTGTGCTGCTCTGACCCTACAGCATTGACCGCCTCTGACACACTCTCCCATTCACTCCTCTTGCACTTATTGGTAACGCCCGAGGACAGCGTGCCTAGACTTCACTGAAGAGCGTCTCTAACTCACATTTTGTGAAATTCTTCCTTTTCGCAGTCTTATTCATGACTTCTTTTAGTAATTTGATCATGCAGAGAGGTGAATCTCACACGCAGGGCCTATTTAAATGAATTTGCATATTTACATGTGCGCTCAATTCCACCTCGATTGGGATGTACAGAGGAAATGTGCTTGGAGTCAGGCGTACACCCAGTTTCATACATCTGGATTTTTTTTTCACGTACAACATTTTTGGATTGGAACATAGGCCAAGTTTCAGTAGGAAGTCCATGCAAGTCTTTGTACATGAGGCCCTGGACTGCTAACACCATGGTGGCAGTGAAGAAAGCCCAGCAGCAACTCCACTTCCTCAGAGTACTTGGGAGGAGAAGCTGCTGGTAACATTCTACAGAGCCACAATAGTAAGCATCCTGGCGTACTGTATCACAGCGTGGTATGCAGGGTGCTCGGCAGTGGACAGGACAGCGCTGCGGAGACTGATCAACACAGCCCAGAAGATCACTGGCTGCTCTCTGCCCAGCCTGGAGGACATTGCCAGCTCTCGCTACCTCAGCAGAGCTATTCACATCATCAAGGACTCCTCTCACCCCAGTAACCACCTGTTTGAGCTCTTACCTGCGGGCCAGTGCTACAGGACACACAGAGCTCCGACAAACAGACTGAGAGATTGCTTCTTTTCCAGCGCTATTACCGCAATAAACAATTCAAAATCATAACCATCAGAACTGTTCTGAGAACCATTTTAACATCAACCAGACAGATGCAACACATGCATTAATGCTGACTCTCTGTGCAAGTTCAGTCACGTAACGTGCAATAACTGTTTACAGTTCTACTGTTTATTTAATATTCTTATTGTAATTCGGACTGTTCTTATTTTATTTTTACTTTAATGTACTAGGAAGAGTGGTAATATTTTGTTGTACTGTTGTAAATATTTTAATAGGCACCAAGGAGTAGCACCTCAAATTTCATTGTATACATACAATGACAATAAAGGCAATTCTGATAACAATTCCAATTCTAATGCACTCCATGCTCCTCTGCATTGTGTCCAAGGACGAGCAATGGCAAGCTTTCTGTGTATGTGTTAGACTGAGATTTAATAGAAGTGGCATCATTTCCCAGTGTGGAGATATTCAGAAATTGGACACTGTAAATCTTAGCTGCCCTTTGTAGTGTGATGTGATCGCTGTAGGTCCCACATTGTCACATTGTGACATGCTATCCAAGTATGCATCCCAGTCATTTCCATCAACATAGTGAGAAAAGGTGTCCAATTTACGGTAAATGGATTAGACCTGATATGTTGAACTATTTCACGCCCTAGGGTTGCTGCTGACCTGAATATTCCCAACGAAGCAAGCTGATCAGCTATGGCACTAAACTGGCAATTTCCATTGGATTCTTGGTCAAACTGTACACTCACATGTAAGGAGTTATAGTGGATGCAAAGTTAGCTCGGACTTTGAAGATTTAGAGCACATTTTTTCTCATTGCTGTGTTGTATTGGTCACATCAGAAATAAAGAACCATTATTCTTGCACTTTAGCATTCCTAGGAATCTGGAACTGACCTATGTATTTTGAATGATTTATGTTATGTCCCATGATCCTACCAGGCAACACGCGATGCTGTTTTGAAACTCGATGGTCACTATCTTTCACTCTCACCAAAATAGCTTCACTAACATGATGAACAGATGGACGATTTTGTGTAGATGCATGCCAGCTCATCCGTTTACTGCAATGCTCACTGGCTTTCTTTGCCATTTGTCTTTTTCTTTTTCATTTTTCATCAACTCTAAGCTGCTGTTTCACCAAGGTGAATTACTTTGTGGATCATTTTTGTATTGTTCACCAATGACACTGTATGGAGAACCTGCTCCTTTTTCACCCATAGAATACTTAAAATGGAGACATCCAACTTGAAATTCCTTGGGAACATGACGACAAATGTTCAACCCAGTTACCCCGTTCCTCTGACAGTTCACAAGGTCGTACATGATATTTTCCTTAGCATTCTGTGGGTCCTCTCTATCTTTCCTTGACTTTGGGGATGGTATTGTGAACTCTCAATTATTCTCACTTGCATTGATTCCATCAGTCTTTGCACTGCTCTTTTAAACTGTCTGCCTTGATCATGCTGCCAAACCTGGGGTGTGCCATGTTTATGGATATCATAAAGATATCGTAATATGTACATATAAAGATGTCTTGCAATCTCTGGGCTGTCTTTTTAATGATTTAAGCCATGTTTATTGACTAAAGACATCAATCACAGTGAGAATGTAATGATATGTGAAATGGCAGTGCTTGAACTTCCACTTTCCCATATCAAGGTCAATCTGATGCTGATCCTGTACTTCTTTGGCCCTGGTGGGCCTCAGAATGGGTTTATTTCATAATCTAGCCCTGTGGAGTTGGTAGGATCTGGAGTAGCCCAGTGTTTTTTTTAACCTTTCTTTCACTCATGCCAGAGTGTTGCTCATTTAGTCACTTGTTCAGCTTCCTCGCACCTGATTCCTCTGCGTCATCCAGACCTTTTTTAAAAATGGCACCAACTGCAGACTTCTAAGCTATTGGCTTCCCAAGCAAAAGGACTCTCCATCGTCGCTCAGAGAGTAGAGATTCCTATTTCTTCACAGGCTCACCAGAGCACTTTGTTGCACTCTTGTAGTCCATTGAACTCTCCCTCTAGTTTCTTCACAATGACTTCGTAGGTATCCTTAGTCATTGATTGTTGTTGTCCATTTCCCATGTAGACACCCCAAAGGGTACAGGCCACAATTATGCTGCAACTGTAGAGCTGTCAAAAAAAAACAATTTGCTTAATTGAAACTATCATGTTCTGTCATGTTCTAATGTAATATTGTAGTCTTTTTTATGAGTGACTAACTTTCTAAAAGGCCTAAAAGCAATTCTTTAATCACTCCAAAACACGTGGCTCCATCGTGGTAAAATAGTTTACTGTTATAGCAGACCTCCCACCAGTCCCCACAATTAATCTGTCATTTCAGAAACTTTTTAAAACCATTGTAGCATCTGCTAGTTTAGATTATCATTGCTAATTAGACCATGGTTACTAGCTTAAAAGTTTGGGCTTTAATCTGTTAGCATTTAATATTAGTTGCAATTTAACACAATTCTGAAAGATTCTCTGAATCTGAAGTCTGCTCTTTGTTCATACCTTTCATCATGTTGCCTTTCAAATACTTTCCATCTTAAGTGGTTAGAGGGCATGGCAAAACTGAAGCCAAAGTGTTTGGCTCTCCCCTTTGTGGCTGGCTTTAGTACATGCACACATTCTATCACCACTGTGTTGTGAGCCAAACCAAAAAATAATGTATAATGCCAGTCCAGTTAGATAATTTCAATTTTTCCTAACTGTGAAACATACAATGACTACAGATGAAGGAAATTAATTTTGATGCTTCATTAAATTAATTAAACTGCATTATTTTTTCTGTTTCACATTTGTTTTCGTCTTTCATCTGCTCTCTAATCACACTATAACCCAAATGTCTGTATGTCTCCTGGCATTTCAGTGCACTGACAATGCTTATGTTCGTAACATTTAGTGCAGTTTTTTCCTCTGAACTTTCAAACACACTCTCTATGATTATAATAGTTATAACTGAATAAGTTTTGGCTTATGAAACATTTTATTCGTTGGTAAAATTTATTCTTAGTTATGAGTCATGCTAAAAATGCTTAAGTATGAGGAAACAGAAGCTTTTTCTGAACATTGGAGCACATGAACATGTCCAAGCGCTTACCCAAATTTATGAATCCTGTATATGGCTGTAATATGACTCATTTAATCTCTTCAGGACAACATCATATGATGTACTTGATGATGTAATTTTCCCACACACATCAATGGACTGGAAATCTTTTCTGCAGCCAGTTGTGTTCGACCTCTACTGGCCATCAGAATGCAAGCTCTGTGCACTTCTGCTCGGGCCATCTCTATATAAAGTCAAAGGGACAATGACATGTTTGGCTCTGAGACATTAAGCCCAGGCTTAACAAACTGCTGGCAAGGAACACATATTTTGTGATAAAAGGTTTAAGAAATTTACTGCTGTCCTTTGGTAAGCCTTAATCAGAGTATCTAAATCTCTTTCTGATGATGATTTTAGTTTGAGACACTCAAAGAATTTTTCATTATTGATGACATATTGGGCACCTAAATCATGAAATGAAATAAAGTCATAGTCATTGAAATAAATCAGAATAATTGTTGTCATTCTTCCCTTAAGTGATACATGCAAAGACAGCCACTGCATGAGGTCACCTTCTCATTACTGAGTATTAGGCTGTAGATCAGCTTTCTCAGGTAAACAGCTTGGAGGAAATATTAACACCCTAATATTTTAAGTTCCCAGACTCAGGGGATGGAAAATGTACCCAGGACATTGGACCAAATTCATTGTCCTAATTATGAACTCCAATTAATTGAGTAATTGAAAGTGAAATAGAACCCATTTATAGGTACAATTGTTCCATAAAGGGACATTTGTTGGTTGTGAAGGAAAAGTAACACATGATCTGAATAAACACTAATCTTACGGTCCACATTAGCAATGTGAATACCTTTTATGTTGTTATTCTGCCACATTGCAGCTGCCAGTTGCTTGATCGATATGGCAGAAAGTGTTGTCAGAGGCTGAAAGCTCAGCGGCTCTGCGGCTTTCCTGTGCTGCTTTCTGCATTAACACTCTGATGCTAGTCAGGTCAGCAGTAGGTGAAAATGTTTCATCATAGTCCACACCCTCTTTTTGACTGTACCCTTTAGCGACATATCTTGCTTTGTACCTGTTA
>CAAKHG010008811.1:1588-23017 GCA_901007715.1 Dactylopterus volitans
AATCAAAAGCATCTGCTGAACCACTATGACATCTTTGCCTCGTGCGCTCTCACTGTGTTGGTGGCATTGGACTCTTTTAGCTGCATTGCGATTCTCTTTTAACCAATTATGCCTTTATGCAAAAACTAAAGTCAAGAATCTGGATTCGAAAACAGAATTTTCAACATTACTTTCCCCTAAAACGCCTTAACAGTCACCAGCTACAGACAACTCGGCAAGCCCAATGCACACATCTCTGACGTCCGTGCGTTACTCATGGCTGGACGAATGGGACGGTAAAACAGCACAGCTAGCGTTAGGAAGCATTTTAGCTAAGTTGAGGGAACATAGGGACTGTGTATGCAAGGTATGTCAAACTAAATGAAATGTTTTGGGAATAATTTCTTCTATTTGTGAAGCCGTGGGAGGTGACCAACAGAGCTGATTTGGTCCGAGCAGGAAGCTAACATAGCTAACTAACATCAGCCGTGTTTTCAGTGACAGTGACTGAAGACAGATGCAGCCTGTTGGCCACAGCAGTGATAAAGCCGCCCAGTGAATCTCCAGGATTTAATGAAGATGTTTTTACTGGTGGGAATGTGGGGGGCTGTTAGCACACAGGGTACAGGTGAACCTCAACTGCTGGATGTGCATGAAGTCCACCTCCATTTACTAATAGGGTCTTGCTACAGGAACACATCCATTCTGTTGCGTCTCTGTAATGCTGAGAAATACATACGTCGCTTTGGATAAACACGTCTGCTAAATGAACTGTAGTAATACGTTGGCATGTGTAACCTTCCACTTGACTCATCTCTTCACATCTGATACTATCGTAAAGATAACAGGAACAAATTCATCAGTTTATTTCCATTATGAATCATTAGATATGATAAAAAAGTAGCAAGTAGTCACATGTGATTAAAAGTTAATCATGTTGCAAAGTTGAAATTTCTGACACAACAATTTTGCATCAATAATCAATTTATCTAATCAAGGCCCCAGGAAGAAGAATCAGTATCGAGTCATGAGGTTTCTAGAGATTCCCGCCTCTTTTCTTTTAATAGATGCAAGTATCAAGCTTCAGAGATCCGACTGTGGTTAAACATTAACATGCTGAGTGGCAGATATCAAGTTGTGGGATTTTTGGTTGATTAAGTATCAAAACTGCAATTCAAAATTCTGAGCTGCTTAACTGAACAGTTGTCCTGTGAACATCAACTCTGCTGATCTACTCTGCTGATGTGCAGCGACGGGGCGACTCAAACACTTGAAGTGAACATCTTATCCTTTTGATAAAAATGTATTATTAGGGAAAGTCAATGAAATCTTCTCTTTGAGGCAACGTTAAAACAAATTAAACAAAGAGTACATTTCTCTCCCAGAGGGTGCTGATGTCCTATTTGTTAGTGAGAATGCCTGATGTATTTATATACGTTTCATAATTAGTATTGAGAGAAGCTGCAAACAGAAAAGATTTAATTTGCAGATATCGTTTATGACACATAATTGGTGAGCAAAACACCGGGTTTCTGTTACAACTGAGGACTGAGATATAGGTAAACAATGTTGACATGGTAACACTGCCTGCATAGGAAGTAAGTATTGTAAAACCGCTGAGGGAAAACGCCGTGACACTTGGCTGACACCTTTACTGATTGTCAGCGTAACTGCAGCGAGTCCGGTTAAAAAATAAATAAATAAATAAATAAATAAAAAATCACATGGCACACAAAACGCAAGTCGCCTCAACTCCAGACCTGGAAACGGAACACACCGTCCCACGATGAGACTGCACGACCACACCTACTCTGTATCTGCTGTACCAGAGTCAGTCAACTTGCGTGAGCGAGGGACCGGCTTAGAAACGTGCGAGAACTCCAAACGGGGCAAACCTGGAGCCAACGGCTCCCGGTGACAGTAGAGATCTGGTGTGAGGAGTGACTTTGAGGTTGGATTGGACAGATAAAAATGACAGCTGGATGCAGAAGGGTGCTGTCATCATGTAAATTACTGCAGAGGGAGAAACTGAGCAAAGACTCTCCTCACAAAAAAAAAAGAAAAAAAAAGCTTAAAGCTGTGAGTAGATGTTATTTTCAAAAATGAAATGTTTGTGTTAGTATGAGAATAATATATAAATGCACACAAAAAAATGTTTAAAAGACTACACGAATGCACGTATTGGCGCGCAGAGCAGTAACACAATAAAAAAACAACAAATCAAAAAAAAAACAAAAAAAACGTCCGGACGATATTATCTTGTCACGGTGGAGGAACATGTAATTGGACAGGGGGGGCTGTTTTTCTGCAGCTTTCCATTAGATGCAATTATAAATGGCCGAGAGCAAAGAGATGGGGAGCCAATCAGATCTCAGCTCGCATGTCAACCTAAGACCAACTGTCTCCTGACTCTGACAGCACGGTTTTACCTCCATAATTCAAATCCCACAGCAAAGGCAGCCTGCTCTCCGCCAGCTGCGGCGGCGGGACCGTGCTCGCAGGGCCACGCACGCCGGAGAACCGGACGGATTCGGACAGGGGTCGATCCGAAACGACCCCCCCCCCCCTCTCCCCGGCCCCCCCTTCCCTCCACCCCGCTCCCCATCCGTTCAGGCGAATCAATCACTTTGATCAGACACTTGACGGATGCGATCGGTGCCGCTCGCCGGACTGTGACACGCCTGCACGTCACTGCGCGGCGACTCCTTATTCTTAGCGATTATACTCCGAGGTGACGGCTGTCGTCTGATGATTATTGTTTACCATGACAACCGCTGACACAACTTAAGACCATCACACGCCAGCAAGAAGCCGCTCACGCCGGTAACGCGGCATTATCTCCGTATCTCTCTCCCCCTCTCTCTCTCTCCCTCACACACACACACACACACTCGCACACACTTTCTCTCACAAACTTACTCTAGCGGGTCAGACTCTTGTCCTTCACCGAGCAGAGGACCATCAGAACACACACAGCTCAGAAAGTTGGCAGTTAGCAGAAAAGAGTGTGAACACTGTTGCAGTGTAACTGGGAGAAAGACAGGCAGCCATTTTAGAGCTCCTGCTACACAGACAATGGCTGGTCCGATGCTACATCATCTCTGCCGAGCTTTCTCTCAACCACTGGCGGACTCTAGTCGGCCACAGTGTGTCGATGCAGGGAGTGAGCGTTACCTGGCTTCTATTCGGAGGCTGTCCGCTGTTCCCCGGGCTCATGGGAGGCGGATGGTGGCTCCTTTGTTGCCAACCCGGATGAACCCCTCCATACTGCGAGCTGGCCATGTCTCCCGGTCCCTTGCTGGCTCCTTCCTGGTTGTTATAGTCTCCTTGCGGGTAGTTCTGGTAGCTTCTGGCGGAGCTGGGGGACGTCAGGAGCTGATTTAAAGTTGGCGTTGACGTTGGCTGTTGGCTTCCCATGTTATACCTCTGATTGTTGTAGGAGGCAGCCATGACTGTGGTTCCTCCTGCGGGCTGCTGCTTGCCTGGCTGCCCCCCAGCCGCCGGAGGCTGGTTGTTCCGCGGGGAACTCATGGTCCCGTACGCCTGACCCTGATAAGAAGTCCTGTTCTGGAAGGAGCTGTAGTTGTTGTAATGGTTGGGGTAGCCGTGTTCGTGGGAGTTCGGGGGGTAAGGGTCCATCATGCCCGGCCCCGATGCAGCTGCCATGCCAGGGCTTTGTTGTCCGCCATGTTGATGAAAAGGGGCCCGGCTGTAGTGCTGGTTGTAACCGTAAGGAGGTGGAGGGAAGGGGCCCGAGTGATGGTGTCCCATCCCGGGATGGTTGTTCCCTTCGGGCCCACCGGAATCATTCTGGTTACTGCTATTATTATTTACTCTCGGTAAATTCCCGGTGCCGTTCTTCATGTCGGGATCCCCTCCTCCCCCAGCAGCTCCAGCGTCGGTCCCGTCCTGCACTTCCTTCTGGCCGGGAGATCCGCCGTCAGGTCCCGGTTCCTTATTTTCATGCTGTTTCTCTCCCGGTACCGACTCCTCCTGTGGGTCCCGGTCCGGCTTTTTGAGTTCGGATGGCGGGCTGCTGTTGAGAGTGGCGACGCTAGCGACCTGAGCGGCCATGATACCCCTCTCTCTCTCTCTCCCACTCTGACTCTGCCTCTCTCTCTCAGCACGGCGACTCACTCACGACCAAACTCCGAATCACCATCGAATATCAACACAGTTAGATTTAACACAACGTACCCGTTTTCCCGGTTCATTCCCCCCTCTGCCCGCCGCCCGGACCGGTATCCGGTAGTCCACCGCGACTCCGCTTCAAGTTAAAACAGAGAGGGAAAGTTTTTGAAAGAAAAAGTATAAATACAGAGCCCGGGCGTGGATTTGCCGACACGAGCGCGTGCGTATAAATATATATTACTGTGTAAATATGTATATGTGTGCGTATATGTGTGTTGGAGGGGGCTTCTGTTACAGGAGGAGAGCGCGAGCTAGAAATCAACCTAACCAGCACGAGGCTCCGCGAGACGCACAGCCATCTTACCGAGCACGCGGGGGGGAGCCAAAACCCGGAGCGCGCGCGCGCTGGAACCGGATCCGGACTGAAGGACCGTCTGATAACAACAACAACAACAACACGGCATCTATACGCGCGCAACGGCCGCCTAGCGTGGCCCCCCGGCGGATCCGATCCCCCACCCCACCCCCAGGACCCGACTCCTGGCGAAGGTTTCACCTCTGTGGGCTCGACACGGTTTTAGGTTCGGCCGCTCTCTTACGTCACGCCGACGCTCGCGCGTCAACTGCCCAACGAAGTTTCGTCCTCATCGGGCACGTTCAACTTCGGGCTGACCTCACACGAGTTTTAAACATCCAGAGCCGTTTATGAACATCGTTTTGAGCGGTGTACAATGCTACGGGTTTCCTGGCGCCCCGCTTCCAGACATGGATTACATGAGCTTTGTGTTAAACGTTCAATTTGGCCGCGTTAGCTCGTTAGCTCGCGGGGAACCAAAGAGGCTACAATGCCATCGTTCTGTCCGGCGGGGCTGCGTGGTGGGAAGTGGCCGCGTTTTCATGTGTGTGGACGGAGAGACTTGCATGACATTACAACTTGCGTGTGTGTGCGTGCGTGCGTGTGTGTGTGTTTGTGTCTGTGTGGACGTGCGCGCGCCAACGTAAAGAGAGAACATCACATGTTGTCCGTTAGAAACCTAAAATGTCATGCAAACACAGGAACATAATTCGAGAGGGCTCATTCTTCCTATACAACAGCTCACATGCCTCCTCTTGCTCTCTCTACCACTCTCCCCCTCTCTCTCTCTCTCCCTCTCTCTCTCTCTCTCTCCCCGCCTCCTTTCTTGGTGCGCTGCCTCGCGCTCTCCCGAGCAGCAGCAGCAGCTCTCATGCTGCCTTCAGGAGCCGTCGTCGCTTTCAGATGTTTCAGATTCAGGCAGCGGCGGCGGGTGCACGCGCGCTTAAATGACTAACTGCGGTGGGAGAGAATCTTCCCCCGCACGCCTCATTATTCTGGCGGTTATATATTCCGATATATAGCCAAAGAAATGCCATGAACGAAAGCTTGGTGGAGAAGAAAAGCTAATTTGACCTTCAGTGTGACACCAGGTGATCAGAAAAAAACATGATGGGATGAAGGAAGATAAAAGTACAATGTGGACACCGAGGTTATCAGATATCATAACATTATTATTTTATTCATCACATTGTCTAGTTATCTAACATGCTGAGAGGATAGAGAATATAGGAGCATTGTGGCATAGACAGTAATGTGCAAATATGATTAAAATGGAGACATTTGTCAAACATCTGTTGTAATAAGTCCGGTGTGTTCACCCAGTTTCCAATAAATAAGAGCGTAGACATAAATTGTTATCAACCGTTTGGTGTGAAAAGATGAGGGTTTAAAAAAAAATGTATTTAGTTCTCTCCTCATATCGCATCACATTCGGCTCTCGCCTTGAGTGAATTTCGTGCCGTGTTCTCTTAGAAGCACTCGGAAATCTTGCATGGTTTTGGCTCCTGCGAAACTGCATGTTACGGAGCCGTGGGTGGAGTCCGTGAAGGCAGCGTGAGCGCTTGCTAAAGCAGCAGAACTTTGCTATGCGAATGTGGGGGATGGGAGGCAGCAGCAGCTCCTGCTCTGCTCAGCTCTTTCTCTCTTCAATGCGGGGCTCTCTGCACACACCACTCACTCTGTCACTGAAAAGAGCTTCTCTTTCACTTAAAGTTTCACTCTGGAAACTACAAACATGTCCACATGCATTTTAAAGCCGCTTTTGTGCGTGTGTTACAAGAGAATGCAGGGTGGAGGGGGGTCAGCTCAGCTGTCTGCTTATATAGGCTAAGGGAGGAGTGTGTGTGTGTGTGTGCGTGTGTGTGTGTGTGTGTCTGTCTGTCTGTGTGTGTAAAGGAGAGGGGGTAGGGAGCTTCTCTCTCTGTCTTTAGCATAAACTTGCAGTTTATTATTAAGAGGCACAGTCACTCCTCTCTTTCATACAACAGCAGAGCCATCTTACTTTAGAAAGGTGCAATATTTTCAGCGTTCACCTTCAGTTCTTTTTTCCTTTTTTTTTTTATCTAATCTTCAGTTGTCTGAGGGTTCTGTTGGTTGCAAAGTTACTTAAAAGCACACATATATGCTATGTTAAAATCTCTGTGGGAGAACCACAACATGATGCCGAAGACCTCCCGTGTCATGCATTTATTCATATGATTCTTGTTTTCCTGTGTTCTGCAAAGCACCAAGCTGCATCCAGACGAGCCCGGCAGCGAGCGCGAGGACCTCAGAAGGCCATCTATAACAGTAATGATTGCTGTTCACACATGCACCCGCGATATGATACCTGCAACGGACTCGGCTTGACGCAAAATTCTTGTGAGAAGTTCTCACAATGCCTCTCTCTCCATTTTTTGATATTGATTTCATTTATTTATTTTAATTTTAAAGAATACGGTCTCAACCTGATCTTCCTGTGAAGTGCCATGAGATAACTTCTGTTGTGATTTGGCGCTATATAAATAAAATTGATTGGATTTGATTTAATTTAAGGCTGTCTGTGATGCATTTATTGTATGTGTGCAGCATGTGGTGTATTTTTTCTGTATTGCCCTTACTTATATAGTTACCCCCAACCTGCTGTAACATAACAATGTCCATCAGGGAATCAATAAAGTCTATTTTATTTTATTTTATTTTATCTTATTTTATGTTGTTTTGTTTTGTTTTATTTTATTTTATTTTATTTTATTTTATTTCATTTTATTTTATTTTATTTTATTTTATTTTATTTTATTTTATTTTATTTTATTTGGTTTTATTTTGTTTTATTTTATTTTGTTTTGTTTTGTTTTATTCCTAATCCTGTCTGGTTCATTTGGAGTAAGATTCACACTTCTGCTGTCTGGGTGATGCTGTAACCTCCTCAGTCGTCACCCGGCCGGCGGCTTGGACTTCATCCAGGAGCAACTATTCTCTTTTTATCTTTATTATAAAACTGATCTGATGGTTTGATAAGGAGAGCTGCGTTTTAAGACTAAAAGATTTGAAAGGAGTTCATTATGAATGTGGTTAAATAAGACTTGGTAAAAAACGAATTTCCAAGAACAGGATAAGACGCTACAAACATTTTATGACCAGAACGTTCTATTTCTGTTAGATCATGCACGGCTGTGATATTTCTCAGTGTGCATTATTACTGTCATAATTTTATCTCACTAAAAGTGTCACTCTAGTTGAGTGAGTTAATTAATGAGTTTCTATTATATTTGAAACATTTAGGACAGCAGCCATCCAATCACCTTGACAACCTTGTAATTGTGGCCTGGAATCTCTTAACAAGCCGGGAGAATGAACCCTCCACGTACCTGACAATAATGTACACACTGAATATTTATGACCACCAATAGTCCATCATTAATACACAGTTGCAGCAAATATCAATACACACCGCGGCTGTCACGGCCACACACAGTGAAACAACAGAAACACACACAACAGTAAAAGTTGGGCCCCGTCCAGATGGTTGCCAGGCAGCAGTTCAACACAGTCTGGAGTGTGTAGAGGAAGGAAGTGCCACTTTGCTCCATGCAATGGGCATTCAGCTCTTTCCCAGACATCGTGTGTGTGTGTGTGTGTGTGCGTGCGTACATGTGTGTGTGTGTCTGTCTGTGTGTTTCAGCATACACAAAACACACACTACCAGTTATGTGCAGTCCAGCATGGTTTCATAATGAACGCATAAAATCAGTTTGATATCATAACCGCATTTCCAAAAAGAACACTGAGTAAAATCAAATCAAAATGCGATTATTTGCAAAATACTGAAACCCCATATGCACCTGGCAATAGCATAAAGGCCACACATTGACAATAGCATAAAGGCCACATATTAAAAGTTGAAAAAGAAAATATGACTGTAATTTGAAAATTAATTTTGAATTTGATACCAGCAACACATTTCCAAAAAAAAAAAGTAAGTGGCAACTGAAGACCAGAAAAGTTGGGGAATACTTAAATAAAACACCTTGTGGAACAAATCACAATGAATTATGTTAACTGGCAACAGGTTAGTGACATGACTGGATGCAAAGAGAGCAGCCCAGAGAGGCTGAGTCTTTCTGAAGGAAAGCCGGGGAGGGGTTCGCCACTCTGTGACATCCTGAGCCTGCAAATAGGGCGATTGCAAAGAATTGGGAAATCTATTGTCTGCGACACATATTTTCATCAAAAGAATCTTTGGAAATCTCTAAACACGAAGGACGAGGGTGAAAACCAATATTGTATGGTTGTGATCTTCCGGCCCTCAGACGGCACTATATCAAAAACAGACATGATCCGGTAGTGACATCACTGCATTCGCTCCAGAACAAAAAGCGTTGTCTGTGAGCACCGTTCGTTGATGCATGCAACAAATCCAAGTCTAAATTCTACCGTTGAACACAGGAAAATGGCGTATAAACCATAATCAGAAATGCAGCTGCCTTCTCTGGGCTTCTCTGAGCTCAACTGCGATGGACTGAAGCGAGGTGGAAAACTGTCCTGTTGTTTGATGAGTCAAATTTAGACACTGGAAATCATGGATGTCGCATCCTCAGGGCTAAAGAGAAGACCATTTGGCTTGTTAGGGGCGCACATTTCAAAAGCTCGCATCTGTGATGGTATAGGGGGGTGGGGGGTTCATTAGTGCACATGGCATCATGGGTAAACTGCACATTCATGAAGGCTCCGTCAGTGCTGAACCATATAAACAAGTTTTGGAACGGCAAATGCTGACAAGTAGCGACGTCTTTCCCCAGCAAGGCCTTGTTTATTTCAGTGAGACACAACCGGACCACATTCTGAGCAGCGTGGCCGCGCACTGACAGAGTCCAGGTGCCAAACTGACCTGCCTGCTGTCCAGACGTGTCGCCCAGCTATGACGAACGAGAACCCCAACCGCTGAGCAGCCGAAATCCACATCAAGAACGGGGAAAACATTCCCGACTGCGACGTGATGCCGGACCATCTTCCTTGAAGAGTGTTACTGGCATATCATTTTCCAAAAACAATGTCATTGTCTGCTGCGATACGTGAAACATTTTCTTTGTGCTATTTCCTATTACATGTGGGCTTTCAGTGTTTCGAAAATATCACGGTCTGTCTCTATCTATATTCAACTTTTTTGGGGGCTAAAGTTTTGCAGCTTTAAGAAAGACCTTTACACAGTATTCAATACGCATGCATCTATTCCGTTGCCTTATTTTGCAAAAGTTTCAGTCCATTTCTATTTACATTTTTACACAGTGTCCCAAATTCTTTTGGGAAACCGTCTTTCGGCTTTTAGAAGACCTTTATGCAGTATTGAATACACATACATCTATTCTGCTGCATTGTACGCTCATGCTTCAGATTCATCTTCAAATTCATCTTCCATCCGTTGTTTCTCACCTGATTTAATCAAACGGGATCAAACTTTGATGAGCACCTAGCAGACACTCGGTTAGTTATTCCTCTCTCCAGCTGTCACTGCTCTAAGTTATAGACCAAACCAGACATGATAAGACATATTCATGTGAGCACATTTGCCTTTCCACTGTGTTTGAGTGCGTGCGTGCGTGTGTGTGTGTGTGTGTGTCGGGGGATCATTTTCTATTTCTTTGGGAATTATTTTTTTTTCAAACTGCCTGACTTCATGAAGTCCGCACAGTCACACTGGCAGTGAATTCTAAACTCCCCATTTCCTCTCAGTGTGTTCGAGTGAAAGAAGCACCCCTGATCTCACCAGAGTCAGCCAAGGTTAAGAGCTCTCAACATTACAGTGTCCACCCTCCAAGGACAGAGACATACTCACACTCTTTTCAGCATGGATGAAAGGAAACTGCAGCGAATCATCTCTTTAGTAAGGTACCAGCGTAGTGGAGAGCCTGTGAGCTTCTCCTAAGCTGTCAAACGGTTCCATCCCTGGAAATCAGACTCTCAGAGAAGGAGCCCTCTGTTGTCTTGCACTGGAAAACATTGCTCGGAAGATAAACGTGATCTTCATGTTCAGAACTTTAAGGCTCCGTATATTTAAATACAATCCAGTCATCTGGGCAGAAGTCCTTTTCCTCCGCGCATCCTCACGTTGATGTCGGCTCTGTTTCAGTAAGCAAGGCTTATCAACATATAGCTGATGGCTAATTGCTGCTTAGCAAGCTTGATGTTCTTGGCATTAATGGAATATAGTGTGTGTAGCTACAGCAGTGAGACCTCAGTCCATAAGCAATGTCCTTCTGCTGTTTTTGCCACCATGACCATCCTTTACTGGCACGATACTTACGGAGACCCAAGCCGTTTATTTCACACATTGTCTATATTTATCGATAAATCTTTTTTTTTTAAATGTCCTGTTATTTGGTTTTAACCCACAAATGGTCGAACATTCAAAGAAACCTCATCATTATCATGACGCATCATCATATTAGATGTTTTCACTGTCGATTCTCGCGGCGTTTAATTTGTACCGCCATTCTTCATCACAAAGGGCACGGCAGACAAGCGATTCAGACCGATGCAAAAATCATGCAACACAACAATGGTGGGAAAATGTCAGTGTGAAATGGAAATGATCAGCTGCTGGAATTAAATAAAAAAATAAAAAATAAAAAAACAACAAAATTTAATAGTAGCAAACTGAATTTTTGAAAGAAATGCATTGGGTTATTTCGAAATTTTATGGTCATATTTCATTTTGGCGATTCAAGGGCGCATTTATGCCTTTAACAACAGATTTTAGTATTAACTGGGACAGGCTGAGAGGATGAACCGGACAAAGAACGGCAGGCTGCTTTGCTTTTTGAAAAATGGCTGTTGACATTAACTCGCTGAGCCATCAGATGCTTGAGAGACCAGGCTTCTCTCATATTGAGATATATACTCCAGCTGTTGGTGGCGGACGTATTTGCTTGTCCCACTCTTTTAGCTTTTTCTTTACAGATGCAACTCTTATTAAACCTGATCGATGATGTTGGCGCGTTGACTTACCGCATCAGCAATGATGGGTTTCTTTTTTTTTAACCAGACAACTGCGTTTGGAGGAGGACAAACAGGGGGGAGACACACCTGTATGTCGTCACATCAGCGCTGCTGCCCGACTTGGCACACGTCAGAGCGAATCACATGGAAGGGTGCGCATCACCCCAGTTCAAAAATTCAAATGAAGGCGCAAACATGACCCCATTTTAAATAAGGTGGTGCACGCTAACGCGCGATCTTAGCTCCGTCACGCTGCATTTTTGGAACCAGTTGTTGAATGTTAATCCTCAGTTTTCAGGCCCAGGTGGGACTCCCCCCCTCCCCATGAGTGGCCACTGCGTGACCCCATACGGACCTACATGTGGCTTGAAATCATCTGAAGGAGATTCCAGGACCTAGATTGCCAACAGGGGTGACAGTTGTTATCAGGACCCCTTCACTCTGGAATGACCTGCGGAGGAGATCAGACAGGACGCATCTGCCTGCTCTTTCCAGTCTCACTTCTCTAAATATCACTGTTCTCAGTGTGCTTTTACTTCATTCATCCACGCTAGTCTGTGTCCACCTGTTTGCTTCTCTCCTATCTCTTCATCTCACTTATTCACACTTCTGCTGCTTGTTATTATTATCATTTTACCACAGTCGGCTTGTTTTTGTGTTGTGTTTTTTTTTTATTGCTGTGAGGCACTTTCTAACCTTGTTTTGAAAGGTGCTGGACAAATAGAGCTATTATTATTGTTGCTGTTGTTGTTTTATGATACAGCAGCTACTTGGACTGAAGGGGCTTCTGCGCTTTAAAGGTACATATGTCCCTTTGTGTGTGTGTATGTGCGTGTGCGTGTGTGTGCGTGTGTGTGTGTGCGCGTGTGGCAGTAGGAGAGGGGAAATGTGAAAACCAAAAGTTTATCTTGACTCTGCGGGGAAACTGTGAGATAGCGGCCTAACAGACGAGCAGAAGGCTGGCTACGGGCCTGACAAGGTGACGACACTGGCTGCAGGTTGGATTTCAAATGTTTGCATCGAAACGCCGATGAAACGGGGAGAACACGCACCCGACCTCGCTCCTTTGCTGTAATGCTGGCTGACACATCACCCGAACTGAATGGCAAAGAAAAACAAGCACGGACAACAATGCTTTCGGGTAGCTGCCACCTTCTCCTGCGCGCCCGCTGCGAGACGGGAGCGCTGCCATTCGACAGCCAAATCTACTAGAACGGGACGATTCAGTCGAACAAGGCTGTGCATATTTCTCCATCTGTTGCCAGTCAAGTTGATAAAACATAATCCACGCTTTTCTCTGAGTACGATGCGAGAGCTTACAATTTGGAATGCATGATTTGGATCATTTCAGATTTGGATGGGGTTCATATTTGAGGAGGGTATTTGAACCAGAACCTTAAAGACACTGCTGGGCGCCGCTCTTGCCAAATAGGGCATTTATAAAAGGTTGGCTCAGACCTCACAGATGGAAAGATGCCCACATCAGAGTGCCAAGCAAGGGTTTTGTTTGGCATGTGGCTCTGTAGTGTGGCTTCTCTCCTCCAGACAACTGGCCCAAACACAACTTAGCTTCCGGTTACAGAATCATTACAAACAGAAATGTTCAGTCTCTTGAGCGAGATGACAGATCAATAAATGTTAACATACATGAGAGGTGGAAAACATTGTGAGTCGAAGCCTCCGACTGTTTGTCTGGATTTGGATTTCGATGGCAAAATCGACGCTGTGTGGACTCGCGCTTTCACCACGTGATAAATTGGACTCTGCTCCCGCCATCGCGCAAAAAGAGGCGAAGAACTCGAACGCCACAACATCTCCTTAGCCAGACTGGCGCTGTTTCAACCATCAACCTGTTTACTGGAGCATTCGGCTGAGTGCGTCTCTAAGAGGTTCGACAGCAGCCGGCGCCACGAGCGCCATCCCCACTGACACTGTTATAATAAAACGCTGTACCATCTAACTCAGGGACAATATTTAATCTCGGGACAGAGGAGAGCAGTTTCCGACCTGCAACTGAGCCAATCAAGACAGAGAGAACAGGGGTGCAAAACATAAATAAAGTCACTCAGTCTGGCTCATTTGACCTGTCAAGGAGGCCCATTTTAAGAGGTAATGAAAGCAGGAGGAGGTGCTGAGGACAATGCATTCATAAGGAGCTTCTTCCTCCACTTTTCCTGGATATGGTCTCAAGCTCGCTAACGTAAACACATATTCAGGGGGGGAAGATAGACGGGTTTCCATAGCCACCACTGGAACAGCACCGTCATGCTGTACACACCGTCCCTGTTCTGCTCGTGATGCTGTCTATTTACTGGCGTGTTGGGAGAATTCGGGTTGAGCCGAAAGTGCTGATAGTGACGCACCAGGCGGATCGGCTAGTGCTGGTTCCACTGCAAGAGAAATGGGGAGATAGAGAGAGAGAGAGAGAGACAGAGAGAGAGAGAGAGAGAGAGGAGAGAGAGAGCAGCCCAGCAGACTGAGGAACGAAAACATAGAAGTCCAGTTCTGCAGAAACACAGATTTAATGTGAGGCTTGGCTCTTGGCTCTGTGTTCGAAGCGGGGGAGAGAGGAAAAAGCTGGTCTGGACCGGCAGGAAGAGGAGGGAGAGGAGCAGAGTGGCGCTCACGTCTCCAGGCCCAGGTGACAGGACGGAGGCCAGAACGAGGAATCAGTGTCAAAGAGATGTATTGCTTTTGAAGCCGCCCCCCCCCCGCTACACCCTCCATCCCTCTGGTAAACAGTGCAATAACACAGTGAATTAACAACACGAGCCCTGGGGGGGACATCACGTCCCACCCCCCAATCTCACCCCCAACACCATGATTTCTACGCTTTCAAGTTCAATAACACAGCTATTATTAAATGGGATCTTGGGCATGTCCTTGTCTTGCTTGCAAACCTATTGAGTCTTCTCCACCTTCTCAGTGCGTTTGCAACGTTTCACGACGTGATACAAGCCGACGCCGAGCCCGGGCCCTCGGCGAGAGAAACGCAATTCAAATCATCTGTTCCGCAACTTTTCCACAATTCCCTTTGAAAAAGCAGCGATCGGTGGACGTGTCACTCAGTTCACGGCCGCGTGTGCAACTCAGCGTCTCTCCGGGACACCTTGACTCCGACATCCAGCATGTAAAAGGCAGGAAACACTGTTCATCAACACAATGAGCGGAGTGAAAAGCAGAGAGGGATCTCGCCGAGCCACATTAAAGGGCTCTCCAATCCTGTTTCTGTTTGTGCTGTTGTCTCTGCTGGAGACCAGGTAGGAAACCCCTCAACTGCGGCTCCTCACCCGCCGCTTAATCTCACCCACAATCACATTCAGTGACAGGCGCACAAAGCCGTCTGGCGAGCCCAACATGGCACTGCTATTATGTAACAGCTGGCCTTTCAAAGAGGGTGAACCCCCCCCCCCCCCCGACCCCTCCCCACCCCAATCCATGTGGCAGCACTTTGTGTCAGGGAGACCTGACTGTCCAGTATTCAGGGTCTCATCAGAGTCCCAGTAGCAACCTTATAAGCGACAAAGTCAAAACAAAGCAGGGATGACGTCTATATTCCTTTATCGCATGAAAAATGATATCAAGTATGAGGTTGATTCACTATGGACCCGATAAGCAGGACCATCGGTGGCCTGAAATATTTTTGCAATCAAGAAAATAACATGGACGCCATGTTTTCTTGCTGCACGCCTGACAATATTTGCAGGCATAACAAAAACGCTCTGAATGCTGAGAAATGGAGGGAATTTTTGATTGATGGTTTTACGTCTTTTAACAGCACTGGGAGATATTCCTGATTCCGTCCAAGTTGCGTGCACATAAAAGCAGATTTCGGTCTCTGAAAAAGTGAGTGGCATGTTTGAAGTCGTGGCATGCCATTGTTTTTTTGTCCCCCCCCCCACCCCTAACAATGACATAAAACAGCGGCACGTGACACGGAACATGGCGGCACCCACGGTTTCCATTCCAGAGCGCCGTGCCCGTTCAGGCCAGAGTCTCCAGCAGGTCTTTGATGCTCTAAAAAACCCGAGCGAGAGCAGGAGGATCACTGACAGACGCTCTGCTGATTCTGTTGTTCCAGAGGAGAGTCAGCGCCAGTGGCAGCATTCCAGCACAGTCTGAGATTGCACAGGATGAGCGCCGCCGTCCAGATAACGTCGAACTCGGCATGTCTGTGGTCACAGAGACCCGGCCTTCATCATATCTGCCCCGCCTGTGCAGCTCCAGCGCCTCTCCACCATCAGGAACCGCTCTTCGTCCATATCATCCCTGACGCAGGATAAAAAACACAAACACACGAGTCATGAGAACACGTTCATAATTCAGATGCTGAACAAGTTTACATAAAAATAATTAAAGAACAATATTTCACCAGCCTTTTTTTTTATTATCATGGAATAAATCAAACTTGAAATAAGCCCGCTATGAAAATATGAAAAAAAAACATCGATAGACGATGCATGCGAATGTGAGATTAATGTTTCATGTCTTTTTCCTGGGCTGCTGGTGTCTCACGCGCGCGGCGACGTTCCAGTAAAGATATGAAATCTGATTCATTTGCAGACTTTAACTATCTAACCAAGTGGCCTCCATCTCTTCTTTAGACAGGAGCATTAGTGTGTGTGTGTGCGTGCGTGCGTGTGTGCGCGCGCGTGTGTGTGTGGAGCTCCAGGATCTCTTGCTCTCCCATGCAACTGCTGCTCTCACATGTGATCCAGATAGAGGTCATAGTGCAGCACGCGTTCGTTCCAGCCCCGCAGTCGCTCTGAATGGCGCACACACTCCAATACGGCTCGAAAACACCGGGGCCTGGACCCACATCGAACATGAAAGCCCCCGCATGTCATCGTGGTGTTCCTTATTCCAACTGGAATTCAACTTTTAATACTTTATGCCACTTAAATTGACTTAAAAAAAAGAAAAAAGAACTCCAGTCCAGGTTTTCCGTGCAGCCGGAGCCTCAATTTACTGTGTGTGCTTTCAGCGCCGAAGCACTCACTGGCAACCTTAGGGATCCCTCCGCGGCTCGTTTATGTGTTCGTGTGTGAGACTCTTGTTGTACAACGCAAAAAGACAAATTGTCTCGCCGCCGCGTCGCCGAGAATGTAAAGTCCGGCCTAATTTTGACCGTCATTTTGCGGGAAAGCAAATATAACGCGCCGGCGCGCCTGCGGGTGGGATTTAGTTAAGTTGCGGCACTATTTTCCTCCGCTGTCCTGTCTTTCTAAAGCATACAATACATTCCTGAGTTGTTCCGCGGTGTGACAAGGCCCTGCCTGCCTGCTGTTCCTGTAAACTCCCGCCTTGCCTCTATGAGAGAGAGAGAGAGAGAGAGAGAATGAGAGAGAGAGGCAGAGAAAGGGAGAAGAGACGCCTTATGAAACACACATTCGAGTTCTATTTAGAAATAATTTCATTAACTGTAACACAGATTTAGCAAGCGGCGCAGAATACACAAATAATCGGTCAAAATGCACACAGTGTGAAAGCAGAACTTAAAGAGACGGGGGCTTCGACGTCAGAGGGGCGACGTTGCCATAAAAGACAGCGCAGTTCTATAATCAAATCAGAGGGAAAGAGACAAAAACAAGCAAAAACACCTTTCAAATTAAAAAAAAGGGTCAAATGGTTAAATGAAAGGAACATGTAAGAAGGCAATACATAATGCATACGCACACACACACACACACACACACATATATATTATACATACTGAGACACACACTCACCAATCACTTCATTAGGCGCACTTTTCTTGCAGCAGGTTGGACCCTCTTTTGGCTTCGTACCTAACAAAGTGGCAGCACAGTTGTCATGCGTTGCTACCTCCGGGCACATGTTGCATTGTAGTGTGATCAGTTTACGTTGAATTTTTTTTTTTTTTTTTTTTTTTTTGACAAACATTGCTCTGGAGTCTTTGTGCGTTGTAGCAGGAAGTGCTGCCGCGTTTCTTCGTGTCTCAATGACACGTTGTGATCGCCGAGTCTCCACATGGTCAGGCTCTTCCTCGCCGTCTCGCCAGTCACCCTGCTTTAATGTTTCCTGTTTTTATCCCAATAGCACTGGATTTAGGTTGAGTTTTTGTGGTAGATGTCCAATGCTTATTGTATTTTCCTTTTTTCTGTAGCTACTTTTTGTTTGGGCCAGATCGTGTGAGAGGTCTGTGCAGAAGTCTTGTGCTGTCTGGCAAATAATTCTGATCAGATATGAGTTACTTAAATGTTTTTTCTAGTATTAATAGTATTTTAAGAAAATACACTTTCAATCGAAAATCATTTGAAAGTTGGTGTTGCTTTAGTACATTCACTTTATGAATATGACGAGAAGGATTAACAGTTGAGTCCTTGCTCCATCACTGATTGCACATGACCATGGGCTTTAATTATGTAATAAATTAACGATACTTATCAGTTATCATTACATAATAATTGAGTCAGGCCTCATCGTCCACTATCAAAACAAACACATGAAAAATATGCCTGTCATTAACATGGCCGTGTCACTGCAGGGAGCTTTAAATGACTGAAAATATCACATATGATGTCGTGCTTAAATTCGCAGAATGCGAGCAACCACCCTTGATTCCTCAGATCGTTTGGTACATAATCATAATAATAACTCTGTTACATTGTTTGCTACCATTAACCCTGAATATTGATACGACTGTAGTCTTGAAGATATTTCATGCGGTGGTTTTGCAGAGAGGAACCCAAAAGAGGCAGCTCCTGATGGGTCTGCATCTGACCCGCTTCTCAGTGGCATGATTGAAGCTGACAGATGCTTTCGTAGTCAGACTGCATGATTCAGTTATTACTATTATTATGACCATTATTAGCCTTCTGCTAAAATAATAACAACAACAATAACAGTAACAATAACAACAATAATTATTATTATCATTGTAGTTGTTATTATTATCATACATGTCTATTTGTTAACGTTTTTCTCTCTTTCTCAACCCACCTGATTAAGGCAGATGGCTCCTCCCACCGTGAGGCTGGTTCTGCTCTGCTTCTTCTTTTTGAGGGACTTTTCCCTCCAACCACTGTTGCTAAGTGTTTGCTCATGTGGGAATACGTTGGCTGGAAATTACAACCTGAGGTTTTGAGTGAGGCAACTGCCAACACCTTAATGATGATGAAATCATCCCGGAGTTTCATCTGCAGATTGATTTTTACTGAGAAGTCACCCAAACCGCCGAGACCTTAGGCAACATCAAGGACCACGGCGTGATTGAACATTGTGAGCATCCTCGCGCGACATTATGATGCATCAGTGTTTGGGGTGACAGTTACCAAGAGGACAGAAGATGAATGAAAACTGGGGAGTTGCTATTGTCTGCCTCGGCAGTAAAGCAGGTCACATACTAATCCTCTTGTCTTGTCTCGGCGTTCCACTCTGAACTCTTCCCCCGTAGACCGGAGCATTCCTAAACCGCGACGCAGTGAAACTGACATGGACGTGGCGGTTAATTGCCGTCAGAAAATCGGACGAGAAGCACTTGGAAAAAAAAAAACAAAAAAAAAAACCCAAACACAAACTGAATGTGATCGTGGGGGGTGGAGGTCAGCACCCCCACCCTCCCCGCCCCCGACCCCGCCGGTGTACGTGTCAGTGACCTCCTCACCAGCCGATTACTCTGCCGCCCTTGACCCGCGGCACGCTGAGGGCAAGGCCCTTTAGTGCAGACGGCAACCTCTCCTTGCTGTGTCTCTCAGCTTTATCCTTCTCACTTCATGCCTGTTAAGTCCATGTGGACTGTTTTACGCTCTGATCCGGCGGGCAACACAATACCCATTGAGAGCGAGGGTCAGAGGCTCGCCACGGCGACCTGAGCGGAGGGAGGGGAGGCGGGGTGGGAGGGGGCGGGATTCGAGCTTGTCTCCCATTCTCCTCCCCAGCTGAGACACGCTTCTGGGCTCAATCAGCTCCATAAACATCCAGCGACAATGGAGGCAGAGCTGATCATCTGGCTGCTCCCGTGACCTCGCCTCACACGTTCCTGGCTGCTGATATTACAACCATGCTGACACTGACACATCCACTCATATTGCACGGTGTCGGAACACCGCCAGGCTATCTGACGGTGAGAGTGCCTGATAACCCTGCATTGCTCCCTCGCATCTCAGAGCGCTGTCTAGTGCTCAAGAGGTGCGGCGGCCGAAGCTGCGAGGCGATTCTGGCATCTTTACTTAATCTGCTAAAGAACTAAAGAAAAAGAAGAAAAAAAAAAGAGCTCATTGAGACTTCAATTTGATTTTATCCATATCTTTCACCCCTTGCAGTCTTTTGAAAGAAAAGATCATTTGCAAAAGAGTGTCAGGAAGAAACGGCCGGCGGTTGATTTCCTGCAACGAGCTCTGTTATTTAGGCTTTTCTCTTGATTTGAAAACTGCTTTGAATGCAGAACCAGAGGCTGAGAGCGGCGCTCCTGCTGTATGAGGGCTGAACACGACAAACAGCTCTCTCTTTTATGGCAGTAATTAAAGCAGCAGTGGGAAGAAGAGTGTGGGAAACGAGTCGAGGCCAGAAGAGGGCTGGCTCAGGGCTGCCACCTAGTGGTGCGGCCGACCTAGTGCATGATGAGAGGTGGAATGTGTTTGAACTTGACGCGCCGATCAGCCCTAACATTATAAAACCCCGCTGGATCTTTACCGTAGATATATAGTGCAACACCCTCTGCAATAAGTTTCATGCTGAATTTTAATTGGATGGGAGTGATAGTTATTTCTCATGCTCTTGAACTGTACTGGTTTATACTGAGAGGTGTCCCTAATATTTTGTACAGCTGAGCAGCATCGAAACTTACACTCCCAATAAAAATCATTACAACGTGTCAACACCTCTCTCAAACACATTCAATTAAAATTCAACGCGAAACTCCCCCCCGAAAGGAGATTTTATTGCAGGGCTGGTGCATTATTTTCCATGGTAAACATGAGGTGGTCATAACATAAGGCTTGATTGGTGTATATGTTCAGTAGCCGCAACATCCAGGTTTATTGTTACACTGATGACATGCAGCTATTTGCTTCACTCCAAGTTTCAAGCCCCAGTTGTCTAATTTCAATCAAAGGCCTGCTTGATGGATTAATGTCAATGGATGTCACTTTTTTTTCTGGTTTCAGTAAACCAGGTTTTGTTTTGAACCTTTGAAGCCCAGGTCCACCATCACAGGGCTCCAACATCCATATGGGCCAGGTCATAACCGGAGGTCCTCTGATGTGGTTCCAAAGTCTAGCATGGCGGCCGAGCCCTCGCTAGAGATACACCGAGACTCTGGACCAGCCCGCATGGCGACCTCAGGTCTGTTAACCCTCCTTACATACATTCTTACATAAAGGCATTCTTATTTTTTTCTAGATATCACTATATTTTTTTAAAAAAGTGAAATGCATTTTCCGTGAAGGCGATTGCATTTTTGTGCATGATTTAATTTTATTGTATTTGTTTCACCATTAGTGGGTGTATCCATACTGTTTCTTTGACTGTTTCATACCTTTGTTCATTCTGTTGCTTTACTTGCCTCGTAAATTATTTCAATTTTCTTGTACAATTATCTTGTAACTTTGTTCATACAGATTATTATCATTATAGTAATTATTATTATTATTGAGTCGTGATATTATGCTTATTCCACAGCTCTCATAAAAGTCCTGTCTTCTGCTGTGCATGTGAAGGCACCGTCCTCCTGAATCTCTCATCTCTTATTGAATGAGTGGCTGAAATGATGGAACAGAGTGGCGGAGCCACACTTGGCAGCTGAAGTGGAGGATGAATTCTGATCCCTTTATAAAGCAGAGCTCAATGAGCAGGAAGCCCAAGTTCTGCTCCAGTGGGGTGTGTGTGTGCGTGTGCGTGTGCGTGTGTGTGTGTAGAGAAAATGCTGAATTCCTTGTGCCAGTAGCCAGCGCATACCAAGGATTCTTTGAAACAAAACGGACATTATTTTTGGAAACAAGACGAGGGGCTGTTGTTTGAGGAGG
>CAAKHG010008812.1:1595-31581 GCA_901007715.1 Dactylopterus volitans
CAATGTGCTCAATTGTTAATTATCATATTGTGGTGACCTTCTTACTCCCATCAGGGTGACAGTGTTCCTGGAGAGCCTGGAGCTCGAGGGTTGGCTGGTTTCCCTGGAAGAAGGGTGAGTTCAGCTTATATCCATCCCAGACGACACCCACCACTTTACCACTGATGCCGAACAATATTTAGTTTACGTAAAAACACACTCAGACTGATCACTGACACGTATTACATATTGTGAAGTATCTGCTGGGACAATTGCAACATCTCCATCTGTGTTTGTTTTTCTCCCATCTTTGTTTTTTTTCAAATCAAATGACGGATGGAGCAGTTCGTGCATTTAAAGTGTATCATTCATCATATCATGTATTTTCTCCCGCTAATCTTACCTACATTCAAAGCTGAATGTTTGCAATATATCCGGTATGGTAATAGTGTTGGTGTATGATGGTGAATGTTTATTTTCAGGGTGATAAAGGGGCTCCAGGTGTTCAGGGAGCTCCAGGACATATAGTAAGCACTTCACTTCATTTCAGATTTTAATTTGGGATCATTTAAATTCTACTTATGTGCACAAAGTATTTTCTTCTACTTTCCTTTTTGTTTTAGGGTCCGAAGGGCTTGTGGGGCAGCAAAGGTGAAAAGGTGAGCTTTATGTCATGATTCCCCTAACTGACACTTTATGAAATCTGTGTCTGTGGTATAAACAGCAGGAGCACTTAGTTTTAAGTTAAAGTTTTTTTTACGATTCCGTCACTTGTGAAGACACCTGTGATGTTTAATTTTTGCTAACATCCTTGACTTTTTACTCCTATACCCATACATTTCAACCATACTGTCTGCCTCACAACATTTTCCTCAAAATGGTGCATTCCAAAGAGGCCATAATCATAATCTCAAACTGCGGTTACTATCACATCGTACTTTTACTTTCTAAACTCTTAATGATTAAATACAGCGATGAGTGTGAAATACTTAAATTGAAATCACTCTCATAAGAACACGACAGGCGTTTCGTGCTGTGATTCAAGCGTCTGCATTTTACCATGGAGTCTATGTGATAAACCACAACACAATATTACTTTTGGGTTTTTTTTTCTATTGACACAGCTGTTTCTGTGTAATCTAAACTGCACGAAGGTGCTGCAAATTCACATCACTTAACCGCTTGACCTCCTGTGCCTGCATCTATATTTAAAACTAGCTGTCGTGATTGTTCGTGTCAACAGCGCGGTGCGATGGTTTCCCGGAGAGGACAACTCTGACATTTGAGTGTAGATACTCATGCAAAGTCCTTTTATTGTTAAGATGCAAGTTCCCAATTCATTTTGAAGTGTCAGCAGGTCCAGGATGTGTCCATAGAAGTGATGCCGGTTGTCAGTCAGAATGCATTCGTGTTTGTTTTATTCCTCTCAAACACCACTGAACCTCGAGCAGGTTGTGTACACCAACCTGTCATGACATTTCATCAAAGGTACAGTAGATTATACTGGAGTGGAGAGTATTATGATATGAGGGGATTTGATATAAATCAGTCGAGGCTCAGTTGCAAAATCTGCAGCAAGCGATTTGACGTCATCTGCAGTATGTATCTTTGTTCATCCCTCAATTTGGGATAATCTTGTTTTGAAAGTTATTTTAAAAAAGATCTTTCTTTCCAGGGTGACCGTGGGTTACCAGGAGTCAGAGGAGAGAGGGTATGATGATTAGATTATTTAGCTTTGGTACGGAATCTATACATAAATCCTCATTCCTTGCTTTTAGATTATTTATTTGTCACTGATTACATCGATTCTCACTTTTCTACAGGGGAGTGTGCTTCAAATTCAAGGACCCCGTGGATATAAAGGCGCCAAAGGGAATGCGGTGAGATCTTCTCCAAGTTGTCTTTCTTTCTATGACTGCATCAGTTTTCAGAACACCGCCTATGTTTGCCAATTTATTCCAGGGTGAGCGAGGCCCACCAGGTTTTGATGGTGATAAAGGAGAAAAGGGTGAGGATGGTCCTCCTGGAGTCAAGGTAATAAATTCTGTTTCAAAAAGTTGCAGTTTAAAGATTTAAAACCCTAAAAGTCAAGAATCAGTTTGTTTAGTGCCTCTCAAATTATTTCTGAAAGGGCCTTAAAGGTGAAGCAGGCACGAAGGGGGCCATGGGGCGGTTTGGAGCGCGAGGACCAGTAGGCCAGAAGGTTAGTAGGGAATTATTCTGTAATTATTCTGAAACTGTAATTTCGTGAAGCTGCACCACCTGTTTTTGGGACACTTTGGGTGAATCTATGTACTTCTACTCCAGGGAGATCCAGGAGAACCCGGAGACAATGGAGTGATGGTAAAGCCGCAAACAATCACACAGGAGCCAAAATTCATTATTACAATCAGGGAATGTTTAATATGAATGATGTGCTTTTAAGGGTCGCAATGGAGGTCATGGAGTAGATGGAGCCAAAGGGGACAAAGGAGATGTAGGACAGCAAGGCCAGAAGGGCAGCCAGGTACAGTGTAAATCAAAGTGCTAGTCATTATCAGCTCCACTGCTCTTGATTTAGCATCATAATACCTATTTTTGTTTTCGCAGGGTGATTCAGGAGAACCAGGTGTAGCAGGAGATAAAGGGGAGAAGGGACAAAAGGTGATTTCAGCAGTTGTCTTTTCAGATTGGGCGGTTGTAGTTGTTTTGATCAATGTATGTTGTCGTTCCTTTTTAAAATATGCTGCATGTTTTCACAGGGATTCAGAGGGTTTCCAGGGCGCATTGGGAACCCAGGCCTGAATGGCGAAAAGGTGGAATTACAAATCAGTGTAATCTGATTTATTCTTGTTTTGATACCTGTGAGAGCGTATGAACATTTTGTGTTTTTGCAAAACACAGGGGGATATGGGGTTACCGGCCACCCCTGGCATACCTGGACTGAATGGACTCACGGGGCGCAAGGTACATCCACACAGATTTCTTGTTGTGTCTTTCTCAAGTAAATAAGCAAACTTACTTTTTATCTTCACATTTCTTTTTTGACTGTGTGTTAGGGAGATAAAGGCCAGGGAGGGATTAATGGTGTTGGTGGTAGCCCAGGACAAAAAGGGGAAAAGGTAAGTAGATAAACATCACTATCACTTGTCATCGTCTGTGAAACCCCAATACTAATTTGGACATTTTTAAATTCATAATCTCTGTGTTGTGTCTTCTTTTTAAATGTTTACTTTATGTAAAGGAGCAGCAAAATGCATTTTATAGCTTCCCCTGTTCTTGCTCTATGCAGGGTGCAGCAGGTTTCTCAGGTTTCCCAGGTTTTAAGGGGACAGCAGGGAGTCCAGGGAAGGATGGAGATAAGGGGCCACCAGGAGCCACAGGACCCCGTGGGGACACAGGACCAAAGGTAAAATGTACATGTTCCTTCACTTTATCAGGGATCTTAATAATTCAACTAATTTTCTGCAGTTATAAAACATAACTGTGCTAATGAAAGACAATGTTTTAGCTCATCTCACTGTAAGCAACCTCTCAGTATGTTCTCACAGTCGTTTTCTCAGGATAGAAAATTAATTGCTGTTTTCTTCTGGGAAAGACAATTTAAGCATTGTCACTCTAATTGGAGGGCAGTGTCATCTCTGCCTGTGTCGGCTCCTCGTTACTGTGAAACTGCTGATCACTGATCTCTGCTGACATTGTCAGATGTGACAGGCTGAGCCGACTGGTGAAGAAATGATTTGACGTTCAGTTAAATTTGCTTGATGATGGTTAGATGAGAAGGTTTAAACCACCATTACAATATATACAATTACAATACAATATATATAGAGATATATCTATATATCTATAGATATATAGATATATAGATATATATATATCCTGATCTATACCATGGAAAGATGGCAAATTGCCAGTCAAACTGTGACATTCAATATTAAAACAGTGTTTGATATCTGAATTGAAGACGCAGTTAAACCTCAATATTAGGATGATATATTAGGTTAAAATATATCACTGAACACAATAAAAGTCCAACTTACGTTCATGAGACAGTGTGGCATGTTGTGAAGTTCGGTCATGAAATTATGCTTGTTTTTTTTCTCCATATGTTGCTTGTTTATGGATCAACATTCCAGAATCTTATCTATTTGACACATAGTCCTTTTAATATTATAGAGTATGTTGGTTCTGGATGAAAGGGGGATGAAACCGTCCCGAGCTGATGAATACAATAATTTTGTCAAATGTTTATATTTAAAGCTTTCGGTAATTGTTTTTATGAGTAGATTGAAAATGGGATATTTTTGGATAAAATAATTGTCTCAAACTACTGAAAAGTCACACAAGATGTAATGAAATGAGAAAAAAAAACCTGGTCATGAGTGGGATTATTCAAAACTTTGAATGCGCTCTACATGTCATACATATACACCCAAATATATATGTTTTTAAATGTGCTGGTAAGTAAGTATTTATGTATTATTTAAGAGATCTGTTTAGCTTTTGTTTGTGTTTTCCTGTATTTTCAACCAGATTTGTATCATTACAACATGGGTATATGAATAAACAATGTCTAAATGCTGTGCACACATGATCCAGTGGACTACTGTAAGCTCACTAAAACTACAGATTTTACGTCGTCATTGGCTGCACACTGAACAGACTATGCTCACGTCACACCTCAGTTTTCTAAAGTTGACTTCCGTCTCTAATGTCCAGAAACCCAACTGCCAGCTCCACACTGACCGGATTACAAAAACTGAAATAACTTTAGTGGACGTGTCAAACTCTTAAAATCTCCAACAATCATCAACAAACACAGACTGACAGGGCAACAGCAGTCAGATTACTTGTCATGACCAGGCCCCATTAAGAAGACTACTGTGTGATCTCACACTGCAACACTATCAGCCTCATAATCCAGCACTGGTATTGCACTTACTCGATGCTCAGACCTCCGCTCGGTTCCCCCCAGCTGTCTCTTGTTTTTTGGGGACCTGAGGTAACGTTAGGTCTCCAGCTCTCTTTCTGTGTGCATGTGTCCCAAAGCTTTGCTGTAACATTACAAACGGATCCAACAACTTTGTCAGAAAGAAGCTGGCGTCTGTGACAGTGATTGCAACACGGCGACTCCTTGTCCGCTTCCAGCAGTGCAATGCAGCAGCTTCATTATCACTGCACCGTGCAGCTCTGCCCACTGCTGCAGCGAGCCACCCTGCTGCAGCAGTCTCCTCCGCTGCCTAATATAAGTATTCCAGTATATTACATTCCAGTCGGACAATATTTGATTAGTTTTCCTCCAAACACAGGCTGTTTAGATTTTCTGCACCAGGGACCTGATCAGAGTCGTAAGGAGGCGTGGCCTCAGAGGACGACGAGCAAAATGAATTCAGGCTGTTGCAGGATTTTACATTTTGAGCAAAAGTATCACAGCCCTTTTTCTTGATCATGTAGCGCCAATCAGAAAATCTTTTTACACTATTCTTCTGTATATCTGACCTATTATTTGCCCAGTGGTGAAATTTTCCTTCAGTTTCTTAATTTTTTTTTTCTTTTGTTATGTCATGTCTCATGGCATTTTTGTAGCATTCCGCCTTGGAATGAGTCAATGAATTAACTAGTCATTTAATCAAATAGATAAATCAGGTGTCTGAAAAACGAATGGCAAACAATCCTGACCTCTGTGAGCCCTGATAGACCCCCTCCGTGAATGAGCACCTCAGGGGGAATAACAGCAACAAACAGCAGTACCACAGGAATGAAAAGCCACAGGCCTGAATCCGAGGCCACAGTGAGGACAAATGAGTCTCTAACAACAAAATACTGAGCAGCTGCAGTAAACAAATTAAGCTAATCACTCTAATGCCGTGCAAAAAGAAAGAAAGAAAATGCAACAAAGCACACTGAGCAAAAAAAAAAGATGAGCTGCTCTTGATTACAGTCATCACCATGTCTGTGTCAAGCTCAGAGAACATGGCAGCTCTATGTACTGCAGCAGTGGATACAGCAGAGACGTGTCCTTAATTGACAGACTCACACACACAGACACGGAGGTCTATTTCTGTCTGAAGCTTTCAAGTAACATCTTACTCAATTAGCTCCTTTCAGCTACAATTACTAGACTCTCAGTGTTGACAAAGAGTAGCTGGAAACCTCTAATGAGGATATTCCATGGATGGACCTAATTCGGAGGAGTCTGTCATTCATACTTTGTAGAATTGTTGATAGACGAGCGGAGATGAGTTTTGCCGCAACACGTTTTCTTGTTCGCATAAAAGTTCTGTGAAACATTTTTTTTTTTTAAACTTATAATGTGTTATCTTTGTGTGCAGGGGGAGAGAGGCAGGAGAGGCAGACTGAAGCCATGTCAGCGAGGAGATCCCGGGACCCCTGGATTAAGAGGAGAGCATGTGAGAGTCAGACTTTACACACACACACACACGCACACACACACGCACGCACGCACGCACGCACGCACGCACGCACGCACGCACGCACGCACACACACACACACACGCTTCTCTTAAACCAACTGTAATGAGCCTCTGTAACACAATCCAAGATTAAACCTTTCATTAAAACACTTACTTTGTCAAGGGTTCAAGTAAAGCTTAAAGTGACTGGAACTTACAGAATATGTTGCTGATGTCATTAAATTTGTTTAATAACCCTCCATATCTTTTGGCGGCTTGTGGGCAGCAGAAACAAGCTGTAAACAGCAGTAACATAACTTTTGAAATGTACATGTCCAGATGTGCCAGTAAGTAGTTGCCTACTTGCCGTAGACAGTATAAGAAAATTAGACTTACCTTGTGGGTATAAAACCTGCATTCTCTCAAACAGCCAGCAGGGGGAGACACTTACAGTTGCAAAGGGAGGTTGGATTGTATCAAGGGCTACGAGCAAATGAGCCGCCCACTAGATTTAGTGCTTACTTAAGTGTTTTCCTCATGACTTTAGCGTCTCAATCAATAGTGTGAACTATTTTTCAATATAAAATGATATTCATCCTGTAAATTATGGTCCCATTTAGAGGAAAGTAGGTGATGAAACAGGTTATTTTTTAAGTACATGGCTATCTTGTCACTGAAGCGCTACTCAGATGGGCTGAAAACAGAACACAGGCGCTGTTCTCCAGCTCCATCCACAGGTGGAAAAACACAACAAAAAACAACAAAAAACAAATGGTGATGACCATAAAGTCAAACTTGAGGCTACAAAATGGGAGTCCACAAACCAATGGGTGATGTCCAACAGTGGCTGCATCCAGTCTTCATACAGTCTATGCTATTAATGCACAAACATGGATCAACATTAGATTTATCTGGAGTCATTTTTCTGGTCACCTGGTTTATTGTTTTTGATCTTTGTCACTTAAGGGAAATATCAGGTTCTATACCTTTGAAATCCTTCACTTGGTTCACCAGTTGCTATTAGCTCTTTGGTGCTATACAGAGCACGTAGTGGATTTGTCAGAGCTCTCTACTTGAAAGTTGCTGCTTGCATCTGAAAATTATGTTTCTGGAATGGTGTTTGTTCAGTTGTGTCAATGTGTTTGTGCTGTAGGGTACAATGGGGATTGAAGGAGCAAAGGGGGAGAAAGGAGAGCCTGGACTCTCTGTATGTGTTAATCACACACGGACACAATCACTCAGTTTAAAACAGTTTAAAAACATACATACAGACACTACGAATTTTCAAATTCATTAAATACCTTGGATTATTGTCTTCTGTGTCAAGGCTCGTGAAGTGACGGAGCTGGTTGTACAGGAGGTGACAGAAAAGTGTGGTAAGTGCTTGTGCGTGCGAGCGTGTGTGTGGGTGTGTTTGTGTGTGTCTGAGTGTGTGTGTGCGTGCGTGTGTGTGTGCGTGTGTGTGTGCATGTGTGTGTGTGCGTGTGTTCGTGTGTGTGGGTCGCGGGCGTCATGTTACTTGTAGATGTTGAATCCTCCGTGTGCTCGTAGCTTCATGTACACTTGCCCACGAGTGAATAAATGTGTGCATGGTGACAGGCCATCATATGTGTGTGTGTGTGTGTGTGTGTGTGTGTGTGCGCGCGCGCGCGCGCGTGTGTGTGTGTGTGTGTGTGTGTGTGTGTGTGTGTGTGTGTGTGTGTGTGTGTGTGTGCGCGTGTGTGTGCGCGCGTGTGTGTGTGTGTGTTCACTGTCGAGCTCCCATGGCAGCAGCATGGCACCCGTGTGTGTGGTGCCATCTGTTATGTTCTCTCAGAGGAACACACACCATGGTGCCGTCAGTGGCGGAGCCATTCACAAACATAAGACTGCCATTAAGTCGGACGTCGCCTCACCAAGAATCTACCACACTTACACACACTCGACAGAAGACTCTGCTAATCTCCTGCAATATCCAGTATAATCTGTATGATGGTTTGAAGCATTATTTTGAATCGCCCTTTAGTGATCTTCAAACATTCTTCTGTAGTGGAGGTTAATTTGAGAATATGTTCATTTGCGGTGAGTAAATAATACATTTCAGCAGAGAATAACAGCAAGACTAGTTGACTTGCTTGTCCATAGTTTCTTGTGAAATCTACATATTTAATGCTACAATATATTTGACAGAAATATCTGTTTTAATCCCTTTAAGGGTTTCAAAGCTGTTGGAAGAGCTAAGTGATAACAGTGGTTATGATGGCATAAAATAAGACACGAAGTGAAGACATGAAGCATGTGACTTACTTTAAAGCATGTGACGTGATTAATTGCTGGTCTCGGACACAAATGATCTATCTGCATCTGATGGTCTAAAGTATATTAATCAATGTACCACTTTTTAAAAGGGAGGTCTAAATAGTCAATAAATATGGATCTAAAAAATGTTTGTACCATCACAGGTTTAGAATACAAGTTCTTGGTAAAGTCAGTGGATCCAGATGGAACAACGGTAATACCTGACAATAAAAATGAGCCAGACGATGTCGTAGCGCCCCTGTTTCAAGACCACCAAGAGAACGGGGTGGAGGAAGATGGCGAGGAAGTGAGGGAGGAAGAATACCAAGACGTAGAGGGAGAACTGACTACTCCTGCCCCTCTGATTCTTGGAGAAAGAGGGAACCCACCAAGCCGCACTGGTAATTACAGCCATCTTTATATCACATGCAACTATCAGCAAGGTCCGAACCGAACATCACATGATTTTCAAACCTGTTAGTCACATTAACAACTAGATTTCTTTCACTTCTATGTTGATTTTGACTTTGTAAGAAATATATGTTAAAAAAAGGGTGTTAAATTTCAGGCACAAGACTGTGAAGCTTTTAGAAGTTTGCTGATACTGAGATATAAGATACGCAGAGGCGAACAAAAGGTCGATAGACAGTAACAAATCACGTCGTATTTCATGAAGCTCATTAGAGCATATACAGTAGCCTGCAGGCCAGAATATCTTTCTATCCATCCCAATTTATTGTAATCCTTGCTTCAGGGAAATATATCCAGAAAAATAATCAAAGACTGAGCCTGTCATTGCCACTGTCAATGTCAGCATGTTTATTCACAATTTACAATCGAGAGATGCTGAAAAGTGTCGCCTCACAATATGAAAGTGGCCGTCCAGTAGTCAGAGGGTTACTGGCTTGATAAGATGAGTGTCCTTGAGCAAGTTACTGATCTGATGAGCTGCGTGGCCTCTTGCTTGGCAGCCTCCGTATGATGGCATGTGCGAATGGCTGAACAAAAGCAATATTTGTATAAAGCACCTTGAGCACCGTTAAGGTAAATAAACCGCTATATAGATGCAGCGTACTTCCATCATTACTAGTGTTCATTTAACAAAAATAATTGTTAAAAGCCCCTTTATTTCAAATTGCCAAGACCAAACCGATGCCATTATAACAAAAAAGAAAGACTGTTCTTGTCTTTTCAAACTGTCACATAAATCAAGTCTTCTTCTCTGGGTGCTGTGCTGCAGCTTTCTTGTCCTTTGCACTTGAACAGGACCAGCTGCTCACACCAATTATCCAGCCTCACTGGAAAGTCAATAGCTAAGCTGGCTAACATTTGTTTCATCTTGACTAATAAAAAACTGTCCATGCAAACACGTCCGCAGCTTAATAAGACAGGAGTCAGCACTGCTCGACCGAATATCAAAATGCCTCACCATTCACTGAGAGCTGGTCCAGGAAAGGTGGTGTCTGTTTAGCCACTGATGCTTCATTGATGTTGCTTCTGGTCTTCAGATTCCCCAGAGGGACGGACAATGAAGTTGGGTCAGAGGAGAAAAAGAAGGGTTTCGGGACCAAAAACTGGTCGTGAGTGACTGAGACAACTGGCTTTCTGTCTGCATATCTCTCTGTTTCTCAGTAATAGCTTCGTATAATCTGTGAGTCGTGAGTTGCTTGAATTCTTAAGTCGATTCTAAGTATGGAAAAGAGTGTGACGCAAAATCCTTGGACGTTAGAGAACCCCCCAGCAATAAATCCATTTAAATACAACTGAGTTGACGGTATTAAAGGAGTACATTTTTAGAAATTCACTTTTTTCTACATTCTACATTTCTTTCATGTTTAGTTTAATATGAAACTAAGGAAAATGAGCCCTAGTCTGTAGCAACATACACATATGTAGTTTTTTTTCTCCAGCTATAAAATATTTACTTGTTATATTGAGTGCTTTGCTCCAGCTGTCAGTCTAGTAATAGTGTTACCCAATAATCTAATACTCCTCAGACATGCTAAAAATGTTTGCAAAATATTTGCATAGTAAATCCAACACCTCTAAATTTGTCAACGAAAAAAGAATGAAATAATATCTTAATTTAATCATAAAAACGGCCTTTTCTGTTCTTATCAGTGAGACTACTGTAGGGAGAAAATTGACCAGATGTCACCTTTAACCTTGTTTTCACTACACATGCAGGTTCAGGGACCGACCGCTGCCTGGAGCCCATGTCAGAAGGGGCCTGTTCGGAGTTCGTTCTGCTTTGGTATTTCCACTCTCGCTCAGGGCAATGCAGGCCGTTTGTGTTCGGGGGCTGCGGTGGAACCCGAAACAGATTCTCCTCAAGAGAAGAGTGCCAGAGCTGGTGTGTGATGCAGAGGGGAGGTAAGATGCGAGTCAGAACACCTGCAAACGTGGCAGGATGCTGTTGAAGCAAAGACGGTCGGTAGGAACATACTGCACTCTGTCTACCATCATTATAACCTGATCGTATTTTCACAGGCAACGAGGCCAGGAGGTGAAACCAGCAACCCCCCAAAGGAAAGACACTCATTTTTGTATGATTGTGTAAATGTTGTTGTCCTGTATATGATTCTTATTTATAGATTTTAACTTTTTTTTTTTTAATGATTTGCTGTGTGTTGAAAAACATGAATCATAAAAACATGTTAGTTATGTAATTTCATATATTGTACTGATAGTTTGTACACTTTTACTGTTCACGGACTTTTTGAATGTCAAAGTACAAACGCTGCAGAACGATTAAATCCGTCTCAACTTTTTTGATCCGTCTTGGTGTTGTCTTCCTGCTTCTCTCTCTCAACATCATGCTCAGTCACCTTCTTGTAAATTCTGACAAATGAGAATGTGGCAGCGTGCTGCCACCTCCACCGCTACATATGTTCATTTGGCAGGGGGTGTTATGGGTCAGGCTGGGAGCCAGATGAGGGGCCAATAGGGGCCCAGTGAGGGAGGTCACGCAGGGACAGACTCTCCATCAGACCAGCACAGCAGTCGCAGGGGATTCCTGCGTGGGCGTTGGTGAGTGGGCGGTATGCGCCGTAGGGGCTTTTTTTTTCTCTGGCAGTGTGATGTGAAAATACACAACTCAGATTCAACCAAGAATCCAGTTGCATTAGTTTTTCAGTGTTTGCTGTTTTTGGTTCCTCAATTTCCAGCATTTAAACGGAGTTGGCCGCATCTTCGGTGCAGCACTTTGCACCGGCTCCACCCCTGGTTTGCAAAACAGAAGTTTTCATAGTATTTTTTTAATTTTCATATTTTCTTAAAACATTCATCATTCCCCTCAAAGAGATGGGTGAAATCTTGTGCCGACAGGCCTCCAGAAGCTCCGTTATACTTGTCACGATTCTGCCCTAAAATATACTCCCACATGCTAAGATGCTTCATAGATCTGCAAGCTTCGCTTCCATGTCCACAGTGACAGGCTGTTCTCGCGGAACCACACCCCCTGCCAACCACAGCGACGTATGGTGGCTCCCACGATGCAAAGGGGATGAGCTTTTTCATCATTTGAAGAAATATCACATTTTGCTTATGCTTCCATTACTATTGCTAATGAAATAGAATTTTCTTGAAGGCTCCTAGAGCTTTGTGTTTAGTTGGCTGTGACATAAATTGTTAACAATCAGGAAAAAAACATTTGTTATGAGTTTAGAACTGTGTGGGTGTGGTTTTGATCAGTTTCAGAGAGGGATTTTACATTCATACACCTCACATACTGATGTCACTAATACTACAAAACATAATCAATCCCAACTTCAAAATCTAGAATCCAGAAAGACATGTTATAAAAGACATGTTCTAACATGTATCATCTCTTGGCAATATTATCTAGAAAATATTCTCTTTCATCTCAAGCCAACAATGAGGTTCGAAAAGAAATGCCTGAATATGCCATCTTTCATTTCAGGCAAACAATCCCCTCTTAACACACCAAAAAAATTGTTCATCATTATTGGACATTAATGAACATTTTTTGGCTATTTCTAGTAGCACGGGGAGATAATAACTCCGTGTTCACCTGGATTGAAAGATGAATGCTCAACTTCACTCACTGAAAGGAAAGAGAACATTTTGTAGTGAGTATTGTGACACTGAAAAAGAAAAGGCTAAGCATTTCTCTTATAATTGTATAAATGTTACATTTAGAGATTTAGGAGGGAATTGTTGGCATTTATATTGTATTTATGTTGATTTTTTTTTATATTTATGATGATGAATTAGCTGAAAATGTGATTAAAGCCAGGATATTGGAAAGTTTTAAATTCATTAACTGTACATATAGCAAAATGTTCAGATCTGCCCTCATATTAAATAGGTTATCTCTTCCCCAATGCTCCAACCCGCTACCACATTTAATGAAAAAGACCTGAAAGATAACAGTCTTCTGCCATTGGCAATGCTAAAAAGTTTCTTTTAGCATTAGCATGAAAGTTCCTCGGCCACGGCTACACACCTCCACCAAGCTTGGTGACATTCTGCTTGGTAATTTTTTTTATTCTGACCTTGACATAAACTGAGCAAAAGGGCTCAATCCAAAGAGTTTTCAACATCCTGCTTGAGGTGACAAACAGCAGCATAATACAGACTGATCTGTGAAATGATTGAAGGTCTTGATATTTCCATTGGAGTTGAGGAGGAGCAACTAATTCCCTTTCAAACAATCAATTGCAGAGTGGAAGCAAAAGTGGGAGGCGATGTCACTGCATAGCGTGTCATGGCGTGCGATTACTCCAGCTGTGAAGGCTTACAAACATCTTAATCCCACACGGAAGTTGCTCATTAGACCTGAACCCAACACCACTTTGATCCCCTCCCTTTGTCCCTGCTCTGTCTTGACATGGTAATGTTCATCACTGCAGGTAGCTTCTGTGGTGTGTATGTACAAGATTTAATTAAAACCATTGTTCTCCAGGTCCAGATAACAGCCCTCTGACATCACATAGCCATTCGTGCAAATCATACACAGTAAAGATAAAATTCAACATTCACAGTGTATGTGTGTGCTTGCGTGCGTATGCGCGTGTGTGTCTGTGTGTGTGTAATCATTCCCTCAGTTTAGTGCTTCTCCTGAGGTTCAAAGAAAGTGAATCATCTCTGCGTCACAGGATGTGTAAATATTATCAAAATAGGAACTCACTGACCTTTGCAACCACTTAATTTTGCATATCATGACAGCAGTTTAATATAACTTATACATAGACAGTACATGTTATCATTTCTAGGTCAAATTATTAGGAACCTATGCATGTACTTGTTTAAACTTTGGTTTTTTTTTAATTAGCCACCCCTGATAACAAGTGGCAACCAGCTACATCATTGATGATTAATAAGTAATTCACTAATGGTGTTCAGAAAAAAATGTGCCATAAAGCCAAAATAATGTCTTGCTGGAAAAACATCAGACAAATCCAATGAGTGATATAACACATATGATCTATAAAATGATCTCCTCCTTAGAAATTCCATGTGATGTCACAGTTTGTGGGACACCGGGGAGGGGATTATTTTCCATTTTGCTTCAATGACATGTTGCAAGAGTGATGGAGGACAGTAATCGATTAGCTGTCCATGGTGCTGATTAGAGCTGACCAGCGGTCTGAATGGAGCTGGCCATGGTGCTGAATGGGGCTGTCTGTTGGGGTGAATTGAGCTCCATGGTGGGGCTGTCCATGGTGCTGAACGGAGCTGGTCATTGTTCTTAATGGGGAGCTGTCCATGGTGCTGCACATGCAACTTTGAACGCGTGTCTTAAAATTTGCAAAAACGATTGATGTAAAGTTCACGATAACGAATCATTACGTAAGGAGCGACGCTTCTCACAACATTCAACAAAGTCTTTAAATATCAAAGTTTCTTCTTTGTATCTGTTGTCGTGATGTTCGCCAACAGGACGTCACATGCGCCAACTTTTTTTTTTTTTTAATTTACTACCACATCACTGCATCACAGCCAATACGATGATCCCACAGCAAACCAAAAATGTCAACGGGATGACGTTGTTGCTGGCGTGGAGCTGCGGCTTGATTGCTGCTACTAAATGAATGCAGGCGGAATGGAGGAGCCAAACACGTCGCCGGTCAGATAGCGCGCGCTGCTGACCTCCCCGCACATTGGCTGATCCGGATTTCTTATCAAACATTTACTCCTGGACGTCTCTGCTCTTTGCGCGTTCTCTTCGCAGGGAGCCTTGTTGGTTGCTCTGAGGTTGTTGTTGCTTTTTGTTAAATTGCAGGAGACGAGCGGTGAGTTTTGATTGCTTGCACGTTTGTCACCCAGTTGTCCTTTAACTATTGCTTTAATGGAGCAAAGTAAACTTTCTCTGAAGAAAGTGCAAAAATTGAAGCGCATTACTAGGAGGCTTGTTGTCTGGTACTGAGCTCTCACAATGGCGCTCTTAAAATGTTCCATGCATGTCCCGCTGCCATGTGCATAACTCAAGAAGGGGCTAGTTTGCTTGTTTCCTATGTAAAATTAATTCTAAGCGTAAATGTCACCTTTTTCAAGGCTACCCCTTAAAGTTGAAGACATGATAAAAGTAAATAACATTTTCTTCCTTCCTCCTCCTTATCCATGTTGGTCTTAGAGGACACAGTATGCTGTCGTCCCTGAAGACCCTGCTGCTGCTCTCGGTCCTGTGTACACCGACCTCCAGCCTGTGCCTCCGCCTGTACCAGACTCGCTCCGACCTCCTCTGCAACAACCAGCTGGTAGTCGGAGTCCGAAGCGACGAGGACGCGCCAGGTTACTCCCCCGAGCTCGGCTGGGGATCCCTCCTGCAGTCCGCGGAGTATCTCACCTCTTCATCGTCCTCATCCTCATCCTCTTCGGCCGAGTCCAGTCGGGAAAAAAGGACTTCAAGTCCCGCAAACTATCGCTTCATGAGCCGGACGAAGCTCAGAGGGCAGATGCTCCGCAACAGCAGCAAAGCGGACCGGGGGAGTAGGCTGACTCTGTCCCTGGATGTCCCCACCAACATCATGAACGTCCTCTTTGACATGGCCAAAGCCAAAAACCTGCGAGCCAAGGCGGCCGAGAATGCGCGCCTCCTGGCTCAGATTGGACGGAGAAAGTGAACGGGGACAACTTTGACACTGAACGAACAGCTATGACCAGTGTTGGTCTCCTTGCTAAAAAAAAAGGTGAAAGGAATGAGCTCCTTTTCAGTTTTGTTAGCTTGTCCAGGGAGATAGTGTCAAAAATGTGCCCTCACAAAGGCATCTCTTATATAGTGATGACTAGTTGTACCGGTGTGAAAAGGAACTGAAGTGTCTTGTCATCTTTATTTGCTTCAAATCAAAACTCCATTAGGATAATAAACCTCCCTGCAATTTATCAAAGTGAATTGATGAAAGTTTTTATTTATTCATTTCTAAATCAAAATCAGTATGTTTAACTCAAGATGATATGACTGTTTGCCACTGAACAGTCTATGCACTACATGTCACACCCTCAGTTACAAATATTTATTTTCAATGTCACTTTTTCCACTAAATTGCATGAAATTATATTTATGTTTTCAGATTAATACACATGTTTCGAATGCAGTAGTGCAATGGTAGTCTCCGGTTTCAGAAAATTTTGAAGTGTCATTATCTTGAAGCTACAACATGGTCAACAGCAATAAGGGTGACTTTGTGTTACTTGTGAATTTCTAGAAAATGCGATGCTTTATGCATCAGAACCATCACAAGCACTGTCAAATCAATTTCTGCAAACAAGAATGTATGATTTACTCTGCTTGGTGGCTGAAGAGGCACGGGTTGCAGTATAACAAATGTTGCTTAGGTTTACAATGATTTTTTTTTTTTTAAATTATAGCCAGTTTCACCGGAGACATTGAACTCTTTCCTTAGCAAAAATGAAGCGAAATATTTCCGTAACCCTTTGTTACTTCATTTTTTTCCATCTGTGACATGGTTTTGCTTTTCAGAAGTTCACAGAAGCCTATAATAATTGCTATTGTGGAACACTGTCAGTGGCCAGACATTACACTGAATACTCACACTGAAATACAGTACGACTACATCTGCAAGCTCATGATATACAGTCAAATGCAAATGCATGTGAATATATGTGTTCATCAGATGTCTGTTATTTTTATACTCAAAATAAAGGGTTATTTTCCTCAAATAAAGCATATGTAACTCACTACATTTGCCTCTACGTGACAGTGTTTTTCACAATTAGATGCCTAATGTCTCTCACTCATACATAGCAGAGTCAATACACTGGCTAACCAGGAATAAATTAAGGAATATCAAATTAAGACTTCCAATTTTTACCCCTCATATCAGAATTTTAGAAGTGCGAAGGGCTCATTAATTTTACTGGAGGCTAATGCAGTGAATTTATCAGTTTGATGAGTTAAAATGTGGAGCACGTAATACATTGGCTAAAATTAATTATGATGCATCAAGTATCCATATTTACAGCTGATAATAAACGTGTCTATTCCGACAAATAAAAAAGCTTTGGGTTTTTAACTGTTGGGGTGTGGGTCACTTTTTTCAGTGTTGCCTCGATCTTCGTCTATTTGAATTCAGAGGATGTAACTCAGCACAACCCGAACTGTTTGAATATGAGTCTTTCATGGCATGATATTAAAAGTAAGATTTTTCAGCACATTAAGGTAATTTATTTTATAAATGTTTGGTGGGGGGAAAAAAAACAATCAATCAGATGGATCAGAATATCAAATTAGTGTTTTCCAATCTTCAATGACAAGAAAGAACCACTCTGCAAGGATGGACTCACACAGTCTGCAAAGAGAATGTCTCCATCTTGTGGTCATGTGGACGAACTGCACTCCCAATTGTGAGACCGATCTGGCAGGTCTTCAGCCCAAAGCCCACTGATTTGTGCTTGTAATTGTGAGTCATTTTTCCCACGAACTTTTGGGTTAAACGTTGACTCAGTTTGAAGTGCATTTATCGTCATAAACACGTTGTTCCGTTTCTGTCGAGCTACACAACACATCAACCATTGAATTGAACGCCATTTGCGCCCCCTGGCGGTCGCGCGGAAGGGGACTGACGTCAATTCCGTCGACGTGGACGTCTGAACAGGAAGTGGGCTCTTCATTTCGCTACGTGGAAGTAGCTCGCTTGGTTGAGGCTGGTAGCGGCTGTCCTCATCATCCGTCAGCTCCATTCCGGCATAATGATTAAAAAGTTTGATAAGAAGGACGAAGAGTCCGGTGAGACTGGAGGGTTTTTGCTTTCACGCTTTTGAGGACTGAAAACTGCATCGCCGTTTTTCCAACTTAGCGCCGTGCTAGCTTGTTAGCCGACCTGCTAAGGCGAAAGCCAACTGTCAGGCTAAATGAACCTGACCCGCTAGCTAATATGCGGTTATCTTGTCATTGTTTTTTGACTTGTAATTGCACTTAGACGTGTGGTCAACATTTTCTTGAAAATCTTATTAACATGCCAGCAAAGCAGTCCATTAAGTTTAGCGTCCGCGGCGTCGGCACTGCTAACATTTGCAGCTTGTTTGGGATATTGTAGACGTGTCCCTTTTACCCGCGGCTCCGAATTTTGGCGAATTAATGTCTCTTCTTTAAGGTTTACATGTAAATAAGTGCTCTGTCTCCATGTATTCGCGTGTTGTTAGTCGCTGATTCTTGTCATATCCTCTATGTCTCTATAATCAACGTCACATCCATCTCCCCGCTGCTTGTAAATCTAACTCTGGGATTTATTAATAAGTATCAAAGTTATGAACCTGCTGTTGTGACTTGCAGGCAGCGGGTCAAACCCTTTTCAACATCTGGAGAAGAGTGCAGTTCTCCAGGAGGTAAGACCACACCGGCCTTTGCTTTTCTACGCGTTTGAGATGAGGGATGACTGATTATAATATTGACAATATTGATAATATTGATTGTCTGTTTACAGGCACGCATCTTTAACGAGACCCCCATCAACCCAAGAAGATGTCTCCACATTCTCACCAAGATCATCTACCTCCTCAACCAGGTAAAACATGGACGCGGGGCTTTGCTTTTTTTATTGGTACATAAGGGCGGTCATGTTATCAGAGCTGTCTGAAGAGGATCAAGGACTTGTAAAAACAGAATTTCCCGGACATCATATAACGCTGAATCGAATTGAAACAAATCAGAATAGGAGGAGGAAGATGAGGCAAAAATGTTTTTCGTGGTAAAGCTTAAGAAAGCTGAATATGAATCAATAGAAAACAGTTTGTTTTGATGTCACTGTTTTTTTCCTTCTTTTATACTTTAAAATATTATTCTTTGTTTAGCTTTAGCACCGAGGGCATTTATGCTTCATTTTTACCTTTTTCCTCCCGATCTTTCAGCAGTTCCAACTCAGCATTTTAGCATTCACACACACTTTCTGCAGGTTTGTGTTTGCTGTGCACAGTGTTGGGTAAAGTTACTTTTAAAAGTAATTTCTTAAGTTACGAAGTCACTGCTATTAAAAACTAATTAGTTGCATTACTGGATTACCTGCCAAGAATGCATTACATTACAAAACCCCTTTTCAGTTCCTGTGCAAATTATCCTATAGACCTTTTAATGAATTGACTCGGCCAGCATTGCATAGCCTCGTCTGCGGCCCATTATCGTTATTTCTGCAAGCTAATAACAGGAATGACATGCACAGTATGTAACGTTCACACATGCAGTATTTTGAATACAAACATTTCAGTAACGATGCTGTGCTACGCTCGCACAGACCCTTTTAAATCACAAATTGACAGAGTGGGAATGCAAAGTCCACCGCAAAGTAATTCTACACTTTCCGTAACACAACTGCTAAATTAGACGACACATAGTGGTAAAAGTTGAGGAGAAAGTGACTGTTTTCCTGTCGCGGTGTGCAGCGCTATTTTGCTTTGACGTATTTCCGACCGACTCGGGCTGCGTGGATCCTACCCGAATTCCTGAGTCGGAGTCCTGAGCTCAAGGGCCGTTCTATTGCACTTTTTCAGTTTTGAAGTCAGATCCTTCCGAGTTCTGAGTGCAATCGAACGCAGCATTATGCACCAGCCGGAGAGAAGTAGCAGGAGATACAGTACAAAGTGCATCGGAAATTTAATTCTTTTAATTTTCTTTTTTTAATTGTAGCAACAAAAAGAGGACAAACTTCACTTTTAAAGTAAAAAAGTAACGCAAGGCTCTTTTGAAAACATAACTCAGTTAGGGGCTACTTGAATTACAAACTAACGCGTTACTCATTACCCGGAAATAGTATTCTAAGTACTCTAAGGTGTCACTTTATAACGCGTTCTCCCCCACACTGGCTGTGCATCTCAGCATTGTGACTTTCTCTCACATGTGGCTTAATCCATTCAGGGGGAGCATTTCGGGACCACAGAGGCCACTGAGGCTTTCTTTGCAATGACCAGGCTCTTTCAGTCCAATGATGTAAGCTGATATTCATTTGCTGCTTGGCTTCAGTTTTGACTTGATCTTTGTGAAATCCATTGTTAACGGTACCCTCGGGTTGCAGTAAATTAACACTTTGTTTTCTTCCCAGCAAACCCTGAGGAGGATGTGCTACCTGACCATCAAAGAGATGGCCAACATCTCTGAGGATGTCATCATTGTCACCAGCAGGTTTGTACTGTAATATTCACATTGACTCGAAGCGATTATTCTTGTGTATTCTATACGGAGGAAGCGGTACTTTCATGTTTAGTGTGATTTACATCACACTGTTTTTGCGTTTTTGAGGTGACAGCGTCTTATTCATGACTTACGTGTTATTGTGTAGTCTGACCAAAGACATGACTGGCAAGGAAGATGTCTACCGAGGACCTGCTATCAGAGCTCTCTGCAGGATCACAGATGTGAGTGCTGCTTCCCTCCTTCCCCTCCTCCTACACGTCTTCACCCTGCTCTTTCATGCAGAAGAAAAAAAAAAACTTCTTTTTACTTTTAATTTAGAAGTTTAATCTTTTTTTTTTCCTTTTTAATTATGGACTTTTTTTTTCTGTCTGCTCCACAGACGACCATGCTGCAGGCAATCGAGAGGTACATGAAGCAGGCTATTGTTGACAAGGTGCCCAGTGTGTCCAGTTCAGCCCTGGTCTCCTCACTGGTAGGAAATGACACATTTCATGTTATATCCCTCAGTCTAGACAGATTGATTGTAGTTGAACGTGGATTTGCCACAAATAATAATAATAAAAAAAGAGACAAATAGACAGGTTTCCTGGTTGTTGCACAACACAATTTTTAAAGATTGTTAAATGGTATCTTATTACTGGTTTTGTAATGAAGCCTCTCTCTCTTTCTCCCTCTCTTTCTCTGTGCATGTGTTCAGCACATGGTTAAGATGAGCTATGATGTGGTCAAGCGATGGGTGAACGAAGCCCAGGAGGCTGCTTCCAGTGACAATATCATGGTCCAGGTGGGCAGGGCTTTTAATTTACACATGATCATTTATCATTTGTAATCACCGGAGAATTAACCACGTCTAACGCATCAACCGTGCCCAATTACAAAGCTGTCGACTGCGTGTGTGTTCTGTCCTCCAGTACCACGCCCTTGGCCTGTTGTACCACCTGAGGAAGAACGACCGTCTTGCCGTGACAAAGATGCTGAATAAGTTCACCAAGTCTGGCCTCAAATCACCGTTTGCGTACTGCATGCTGATCCGGATCGCCAGTAAACTGCTGGACGAGACAGAGGGAGGGTAGGACCTGCTGCGCTGTCCCGATGTGCCAGTCTCGGTTGTCTTTGGTGGTGTCTCTGAGTGGTGCTGAACACATGGCACAAACTCCTGTGTCGATGTCGTGTGTCTTCCAGTCACGACAGCCCCTTGTTCGACTTCATCGAGAGCTGCCTGAGAAACAAGAACGAGATGGTGGTGTACGAGGCCGCCTCTGCCATCGTCCACATGCCCAACTGCACTGCCAGGGAGCTGGCCCCCGCCGTGTCTGGTTGGTGTTACTAGTCATTCTTTTTTTAAATATATATATATATATATATTTTTTTTTCCATTTTACCTGCTTATTAACTTCACTGCGAATGTGTTTGGCTTCTTGCAGTGCTGCAGCTCTTCTGCAGTTCCCCGAAAGCTGCATTGAGATACGCTGCAGTCAGGACCCTCAACAAGGTACATACACGCGCGCGCGCACACACACACACAGACGTCACTTGCGTGTTTGTAAATGTCGCATTGCTGTTTAGAAAAGGCCACTCGTATCAGCCAATTCCAGCTCAAAAGTAGTTGCGTTTCCCGACATCCACCAGGTGGCCATGAAGCATCCCTCAGCGGTGACGGCGTGCAACCTGGACCTGGAGAACCTGATCACCGACTCCAACCGCAGCATCGCCACGCTGGCCATCACCACTCTGCTCAAGACGGGCAGCGAGAGCAGCGTGGACCGCCTGATGAAACAGATCTCCTCGTTTGTCTCCGAGATCTCAGATGAGTTCAAGGTCAGATTTTTTTTTAAGTCCTTGTTTTATCCTTTATTTTATAACACTGTAATTCAAGACATCCATTTTGGGTATCTGGGCTATAATGAGCTGAGAGATATAGCTTTAGCCATCCCTGATGAAAAGCCCTGAATCCTTGAATTTAAGTCGAGATTATCAGTCCTTTGCTGTAGTTTATTGTACTGTTACATTGCACTGATGTCATGTAAGACCAGTGCTTCTACAGGATTCCAGCTCCCCCAATTTCACAGCTTTGTCTCCTTGTGCTCATTTCTATGACAACCTGAATCTGTTCCTGACCTTTGTGTTCATCCCAGGTGGTGGTGGTTCAGGCCATCAGCGCGCTCTGTCAGAAGTATCCCAGGAAACACAGCGTCATGATGAACTTCCTGTCCAACATGCTCCGAGATGACGTGAGTTCTTCGGACCCTCCTCCACGCATAAGTATGACGAAATTCAAATTCTCCCAGGGTGAAGATGGCGACCGCAATATCACAACGTTGATGGTTTGGTGTGTCTTTACCCTTAGATGGTTGTCCCATTGGTTGTGTTTTGTGTGTGTGGCTCCCAGTGTTGGAGAATCTCTGCTACAGCACAAACTACAGCGCACGCCGTAGACGCCGTGTCTCCGCTCTCATGGCTGTCATCTTCCCTGCAGGGTGGATTCGAGTACAAGCGGGCCATCGTGGACTGCATCATCAGCATCATTGAGGAGAACCCAGAGAGCAAAGAGACGGGCCTGGCCCACCTGTGCGAGTTCATCGAGGACTGCGAGCACACGGTGCTGGCCACAAAGATCCTGCACCTCCTGGGCAAGGAGGGCCCACGAACCCCCCAACCCTCCAAGTACATCCGCTTCATTTTCAACCGGGTGGTTCTGGAGAGTGAAGCAGTCCGTGCAGGTAGAGAGTTCTCGACAGTCAAGCTTAACCACCTCCATTTTTAAGGGTTTCTTACTTTAGCAGAATCCTTTTTATTTATTTATTTTTTATAAATCCTGAAAATATTTGTCCTTTCCTCTCAGCTGCAGTCAGCGCTCTAGCTAAATTTGGAGCCCAGAATGATGATCTGCTGCCGAGCGTCCTGGTTCTCATGCAGAGGTGCTGATCTACTTTCATTTGTCTGCGGCAGAAATGCCAAAAATGTGCACAAGAGTGAATATTTGTGTTTGAGCGGATAAGCGACGCGTTAACGCGTCTGCTTCCTCGCAGGTGCATGATGGACAGCGATGACGAGGTGCGCGACAGAGCCACTTTCTACATGAACGTGCTGCAGCAGAAGCAGAAGGCTCTTAATGCCGCCTACATCTTCAACGGTGAGAGAACCTGGGACTCGTGGACTTCGGTTTGACCGCATCCAGGCAGCTCCGAGACCTGGTTTTTACCCAGCGAAGCTGAAACTCTGCCGGTGGTCATTTCTCCCTCCTTGTTCGTGTTGCTGTCAGGTCTGTCGGTTTCCATCCCCGGTCTGGAGAAATCGCTCCACCAGTACACCTTGGAGCCTTCGGAGAAACCTTTCGACATGAAGAGCGTCCCTCTCGCCACCACGCCCATCACAGAGCAGAAGACAGGTACAACCTCACACAGCTGCAGCCAACAATACATCACCAGTAGTTAAAGGCATCGTTCCCTTTCTCTCGAGCGCAGATGTTTCATGGCTGTGTTCTTTTCAGAAATCGCTCCCGTTGCCACCAGCAAGCTGCCAGAAAAGTTGGCGCCATCACGCCAGGACATTTATCAGGGTAGGACTGTGCTGTCCAATCACTGTCCTCGTTGGGTTTAATTAATAAGAAGAAATCAGTCTCGCCCAACACTGGACTTTGTTTCACTCTCTTCCCGCTTTGCCGACAGAGCAACTGGCGTCCATCCCAGAGTTCCAGGGGCTGGGTCCGCTCTTCAAGTCTTCAGAGCCGGTGCAGCTGACGGAAGCCGAGACGGAATACGTGGTGCGCTGCGTCAAACACACCTTCGCCAGGCACATCGTCTTCCAGTTCGACTGCACAAACACGCTGAACGACCAGCTCCTGCAGAAGGTGACCGGCTCGTTGCTTTCACACATACTTGATATTTATTCTTCATAAATGGGCCGCGAGCTTTTGATGGTAGTTTGAAGCAGCCGACGTAAAACCACTAAACCAGGTGTCACGTTAACGCGGGGTTCTTTGCTCCAGGTGTTGGTGCAGATGGAGCCGTCGGAGGCCTACGAGGTGGTCAACTACGTCCCCGCCCTCAGTCTCCCCTACAGCCAGCCCGGTTCATGCTACACTCTGGTCCGCTTGCCCGATGACGACCCCACCGCAGGTAGGAGGGAGACTTGGGCCAATCAGAACAGCGACGCTAGAATCCGGATTTGTGAGACGGGCTGACGTTGGTAGCGGTTTTAGCTGATGGACGTTCAAATAAGCTGCTGAAGCTTTCCAACTTGGGTTTATCCAAGCCAGCGAGACTGAATTTGGAAGTTAAAGAGCAGGATACAAGTGGAAATGAGGACAAGGCTCTAAATGTGATGTAATAATATTGATGTTTTCATTTGTCCACAGTGTCGTGCACATTCAGTTGTACGATGAAGTACCTGGTCAGGGACTGTGACCCCAACACAGGAGAGCCCGACGACGACGGTTACGACGACGAATACGTGGTACGTCGTCACAACAGCCCTCTTATTTTTTCTTCCACCTACTTTGCTCCTTCTCCTGGTTGAACCTTGCGCCGGTGTCGCCCTCCTCAGCTGGAGGATCTCGAGGTGACAGTTGCGGACCACATCCAGAAGGTCCTGAAACCCAACTTTGGAGCAGCCTGGGAAGAAGTGGGAGACGAATTTGAGAAGGAGGAGACGTTTGCCCTGGCGTCCGTACGCACTTTAGACGGTACGCATACGTCTCTCACACACACACACACTCACCAGAACTTCCAGGTGAAAGTAGTTTTATTTCTCAATGTTGCAGATGCATGTTTTTTTGAAGACGGCCAGCAGTTTGCACGCTAGTAACTGGTGGCGTTTTTCTTCCCCATGCAGAGGCGGTGGGTAACATCATCAGCTTCCTGGGAATGCAGCCATGCGAGCGCTCGGACAAAGTTCCCGAAAACAAGAACTCTCACGTCCTCTTCCTCGCGGGTGGGTGTCTGATTTCAGGGCAGCGGGCGCCTCAGTCGCTGCATTCATCCGACAGCGCGACTCACGGCTCTCCCTCTCCCCAGGTGTGTTCCGGGGAGGCCACGACGCGCTGGTCCGCGCCCGCCTGGCGCTGGCCGACGGCGTCACCATGCAGGTGACGGTCCGCAGCAGCGAGGAGACGGTGGTGGACGTCATCCTGGCCTCTGTGGGCTAAACGCGGCGCACCGCAGCCACGTGCCAACGCAGCCACAAGACCCAGTAAACTTGGCTCTTTTTCACGGCCCTAAAACTATTACAACTATGAAACGTGATCGTGGTCGTCATCCAAGCTCTGAAACAATATTTTACTTCCTCCACAACATTAACCGTGTCCACGCTTTTTCTTTATACCGTCTGCTGGTCTTCATGCCTTTTCTGTAAGAAAAATGCTCTCACTTGTCAAATCTATAATAAATTCTGTGCTCCAGAATGCAATTGTTTTAAGACTTTTTTTTTTCTTAGAAAACTAGCTTTATTTGAAGAAAACCTTACACTTATTTTTTTTCATTGACATCAGGGGAATTGTAGAAAATTATATCAAGTCATTCAGAATGCTGTAGAGTTCAGTTTTTGCGCAGCAGAGAAGGAAAACGTCCCGCAGATACTTCTGATGGTCGCGTTAAATAAAATTACAGTATTACGACTCCTGATTAAACACCATTGAATCAGTCAGTTAATTGCAATGAGCTCATTTAATCAGTCTAACTCACTGTTGCGTCGTCATTGGCAGCGAATGACTGCAGCCTCATTAATGACTAAATCAAGCCGAAGCATCGCTCCTCATCACAATCCCCCGCTCCTCATACAGATTCCTAACTTTGGTATGTTTGCAACACTTGCAAATACACGGTACATTTCCGATATCTTTTGAGGGTCTGAACATTCGATAAGATTGCATCCCTTCAGAACGAGTGAATAAAATTAAAATAGGCGTTGAGGAAGCCGGTGGGATCTTCCAGTTGAGGGTAGTGACTGATGTGTTCATCTAGGATGGTGATGGTCGACCTCTGGACCAGCTGCCTGCGAGGAACAAGAGTCATTAAATAAGATGATCACACGTGTGTATCAACAAACATTAATTACATGTCAAAAAGACGAAGAACCATGTGTTTACGCCTGGTGGCCGAGAGTTTTTTATGACTGTCTTTAACTTGCAGCTTCTGTGGTTCATGTCTTTCTTGCCCTTTTCTGTCATTCCTCGACTTAAACATTGGCGACATTTTTTGACAAAAAATTATGCTGCACGAAGTCCCTTTTTCTTTCTTCACTTCATGATCAGACACATGATCAACCAGTTGGTGTGGAGGAGGCGGCATCATCTCAGTGCTGAGAAGTTAACCTTGTTCAAATCAAGCTGTAGGCTGGAGTGAGACGTGTGCGGAGGACGGCGCCGTTTAAGCGTGACGTCGCTCGTTTGAGACCGGCCCGAGTGCCTGAACGAGATTCGCGGCTGTGCAGGAGGCTGAAGACGTGATGGTGAACAGACCGAGCGAGTGTTTGAGGGAGAGGCGGAATGAAGGAATGAATGAACGGGGTTCCTGTCTGTGCGCCAGACGTGCGAGACGACGGCTGGCGAGCCGAGTCTGTCGGCAGATGAGCAAGCGCGGCTCCCCACTAAGTGCGAGAGTGAAGGAACGTGGCGGACAAACCAGCCTCCTGGTAAGATGCCACAGAGGTGACAATGATGTAGAGAAGCAGCACCAGCAGGAAGTGAAGGTCTCTCCACGCTAAAAGCACGAACATAACCACAAACACTCTGACTCTTAAATAGATGTTTGAGCTCTAACCGAGAGATACGACATAAGCCGGACAGCAAAAAAAAAATGCATACAAATATATTTAAGGCCCATTTTGAGCTGGATAATTGTGGTGCCTTGCTCCAGCTCTTGTAAAGTGATAAAAAAAAATGACTTCTTCCTTGCGGCTTAACATTCAGCGGCTGAGAGTGGAGGCCATCAGCCATGAAAAGGTGCATTCGCGCTAATCTGAGCTGGATTTAAGATTGGGAGGGACTCACTGGTAAAGGCGGATGAACTGGGGATGAGGGTTGACCGGGTCCAGGGGCCCGTAGATCATGTGCACTGAAAGACAAGAAGGTGGGAGGAGTCAACGGGGGGGAGGGAGGGTAAGATGGGGAAGAACACTGAGGATTAGCAATAAACCAGTGCAATGAAAAGGGTTTCTCAGAGCAACCTTGGGTGGTGTGTTAGGAGCACACACAAACACACAAACAACACACACACACCCCCACCCTGAGCTCTGGATCACAGATGGGACTCCGGAGCAGGCTAAGCAGCTTAGCATCAACCGCTCTCTGGCAAAGTAATACACCGTAAGGAAGCATGCGGCCGACTAAGGTGGGATCTCACACGCCGAGTCCCTCACAGGAAGTGCGGCGCGGCCGCGCACTCACGTGGGATCGAGGTGGAAGTGAGCGCGCCCACCCATCGCTCTCTGTGTTTTAACCTCTGGTTGATGTACTGGAGAATACTGCGAGGAGAGAGAAGTTAAGCTAAGTGAGTCCATTTGAGCACAAAGGGAGAGTGCACACACACACACACACCACACACACCTGTCCAAAACCAGGTTGCCGTCGTTGTAGCGCAGACCCGTCCACATGTCCCAGAACTCGGCGTCTGATGGCTGCGTGTACGGACCGAAAACCTCCCCGATCCTGCCAGCGAACACACACAGCAGCAAACGGTTGCAACTCCACACTCTGCACATACTCTCACACACACACACGCGTGCGCGCTCGGGTCTTTTTCCCTTTACCCTTTTTGGAAGATCATGTAGTTGGTGAGACGGGTCAGGACCGGAGCCAGAATACTGGAGTCCTTGAGGAGCTTCGGGGAGACAAAACAAACATGTGTGAGGGGAAACTCTGCAGAGGTCGGGGCTCGTCGGCGTTTAAAACGCCGTTTCGCGCAAACTGCTTCGGACCGCTGAGCCGAGGACAACAGAGGTGACTCACCATCTGCAGCAGCCGCGGGTGGTGCGTTTCGGGGAAGATTCCTGGCGGGAGAAAACGAGTGTCAGCGCTCGCAATCACAGCGATCAGACGAAGGTCAAGTTACAATGCTGAGGCAGATATTTCAGTGTGGGAAGATCCTTTTTTTTTTTTTTATCTCGCTTTCCCACGCTGTCAGAATCTTTTCATTCACACCGCTGATGTCACGACATCTGTCCAATCACCATTAACCCAGTGGTCTTTGAACCAATCGGCCTTTGGCTGATTCGTTGAAGGCCCGTCCACAACATCAACAAAGCGATTACTTTGAATATCTCGTTTTAAAATGCATTTCAACCCCGCTCAACTATAATGAGGGCAACAGCAGGGAGCGAAATCGTTTGGCTCAACTTCCGGGCAATTTGATTTGGCAACAATCACGGCCAATCAAAATCCAAATGAATTTATAGGTTGTCACGTTCGACTTATTAGAATCATACATAAAATATTAGGCTGAGAATCACCAATAAAATGCAATTTAATCTGGAACATTAACCTAACGGTGTCTTTAAAGTTAGTTGGGTCCTTGCTGATGACGTGTCTCATAGCTGAGCGTCATTCTCCTAAATCCTCTCATCTTTGGGGGATTTTAAGAGCCAAAACCCTCCTGAATTCTTTTTTTTTCCTCTGCACAGATACCAGTCTTAGTCTCCGACGGCTTAAGTGTTCCGCTCCCGTTTCAAAAATGTGGTCGTTCATCTCGGCGGATGCTCACACTGTCAACATTACAGTTCTAGGCGTGAATGGCCCTTCAAGCAGGCAGAATGGAGATTCTACTAAAATCCATCCACCTTTTTAAAAAAATTTTTTTTTTAACTTCCTGTTGAATTTCTCACCACTGGTGTTGCAGAAAACAGCAGAAAACAAATGCAGGGAAACAGACAATCGTACCTCCGTTAGAAAGACACAGGCAGTTGAAGGTCAGGTGACCTGTGCGATTCTGGTCACTCCTGGTTTGAGAGCAGAGACGCGGTGATGCGGGGAAGTTCAACATTTGGCTTGTTTTGATCATTCACCAGTACACACACACACACACGCACACAGACACACACCTGTAGAGCAGCTCCAGGGCGACAGTGTCTCCGTAGTCATGAGACACCAGATTGACTCGCTGGCCGTTTAGACCCAGGTGGGCGACCAGGGCCTCCACCACAGTGGCCTGCTCAAAGATGGAGTACCTGTGGGGCCGCTGGCACAGCGAAAAAACCAATCACAGCAACATGCTCGAGCAAAACTGCATGGAAATAGTTTTGCAATCAGAAAAGATAAATCGTTAAGCTGAGAGATCAGTTAATAGATCACTCAGTAGCTGCTGTCACTTACTGGCTTGTCACTGAAGCCAAAACCCAGGAAGTCCAGCGCAATGACTCGGTTGAAGCGCTGCGTGAGCGGCTCCCAGATCTGTGTGCAAATAAAAAACAAAACTGTTCACTTCCAAAATGCCAAAATGGCTGCATTTCTCCGCTGTGCTTTACTGAGCGTGTGCAGAAGGTACCTTGTTCCAGTCGTAGCTGGACGTAGGGAATCCGTGGAGCAGAACGACGACATCTGAGCTCCCGAAAGCACCGTAGGAGTCTGGTTCAGGAGAAGAGGCACGACACACACGCGCGCGCACAAGTGGACGCATGCGGGCGCACACAAACACACACACAAACACACACACACACACACACACACGATGATCCAAAATCCTGCTATAGCCGATTTCACGTTTGCTGGCAGCGAGCAGTAGTTTTGTTTATCTCT
>CAAKHG010008822.1:1534-15950 GCA_901007715.1 Dactylopterus volitans
GATGGAAAAGTTTGTGGGTGTTACTCCCTTATTTTGAACTCAGTCTGCCATGCTTAACTACAACCTTAACATTGACTAAGCATTAAGAAACACCCACACAAGCAGGTTGGGACAGCATTTATTGCCCCGCTTCCCATTTCTTTTCATTGTTATTGCTCCCTTATTCTCATTCTTTTTCTCAGTTTCTTCTCACCTGCACACAGGCAATGAATCATTGTGGGGTGTCTTTGAGGTGCTTGAAGGTATGATGTAATTGGACAGTAGATTATAGAGCGGAAGAATTCTGGGCTTTTATGGGATTCGCGATGACTAAAACTACATTTTTCATGCAGATCTACCCAGGTTTAATTTTTTTTTTCAGGAACCTTTGATCAACAAACTGGAAAAAAGACTAAACCATCATCTCTTGAATATATTGAATAATGCATTTTAAATGATGATTAAAATAGCATTGTGACATTTGTGTGTTGTTTCTAGTTGTTTGATGTGGTAATTGGAAAAAATATCCAGTGTCGTACTCCATTGCTATCATCTCTGGAGTCATTGTTTCAAATGCTAATCATTTATAATTGTGCGGGTTCTTTTTTTTTAATTTTACTCATCAACGGTTTGGTTACTTCTTGTATTTGTGAAAATATGCATTGACTGCAAATTAGGAAGAACAGGTTGCTTTAGCATTGTTTTAATTTTGAATCATAGTGTTGGTTTTACAGCATATTTTCTCATTGGCCCAAGAATCGATAAAACGGCACATAACACAACATTGTGTCATTTTTAAGGTTGCAAATTTCACCCTATAGTGGTACATTTGTCATGCTAATAAAGCACAAACAATATAAATGAGTAGAAGGCAGCTTGTAAATGTATCTCTTGTCAAGGTGAGATGGTCTGCTTCAATGAAGTTCAGTAGCTCAGGGAACCCCTTACCATCCCTGTTTATTGGCAGCATGTCCCTTTTCGCCATAAAGAAAGGCAAAAAGCTACTTCTTCTACATGCATATCTGTACAGCCTCTTCAAGCTTACACTGACATGATGTTTTATCAACAGGACAGGGATCCATTTTTGACTTGCACTGCAATTGTTGAAGAACAAGATATAACATTGATGATGGACTAGAGTTGTTCTTTTGGCCTTGCGAGAACTGTCTTTTATAGTGTGACGCTTCCGAGCTGGACTTCTTCCTCTGTAGTCCCAGTAGTAGCGTTTCTGAACTGCAAATGCGAAGTACGCCATCTTATGGTATAAAAGTTGATATATGCAATCCAGAGAAATGGTACACCATGTGTACATTTATGGTTGATAAGTTTTAATTGGTTGAATTAATCTGAAATCATTTACACTTCTGGTCATTTTCCCTCTCCCCTACAGGAAGTGGTGACCTTGCCATACTGACACGCCGCTTCTCCTCCCATCCACTGATCTCCACGGACCCCCTTCTTCCCCACCTTTTGTCCTGATTGGGTCTCTGTGCTATCAGCGGTGGATTGGAGCACTCTGATTGGAGGCTTGCGAGGTGGTTTTTCGGTCTGGCGCCGCCTCCCCCAGGGGCCGGCGTGCGTTCCCAGCAGCCCGTGGTGCCCTGTGCCCCTCCCTCCCCATCACTGCACACCAGAGCCAATGCCCCGGGTAAGATCAGAATTTTCTAGACAGCTTTTAAATTTAGATTTAGATTTAGATTATACCTTTTCAGTGTCTTTCACTTTCTATTTAAACCCTTCCAGCGTGAGTTGGAAACAACACTGTAGTAGTAGTGTGGAGGAAGATGATGCCATTCATTTTGTGTGTCGGAACTTTTGTGATTGCTGAAATTACAGAAAGTACTGAAATGCTGCACACAAAGTAAAACTGAGCACTCAAGGCTGATATCCAAGGTCAGATTTGTAATCTCATTTTCTTATCCTTTGAACAGATATTTTACAACTCTGACATTATTTATCGAGCAGTTAAATAGCAATTGTGTGTGTAAATGCTGAAAAGCTGAATTTTTATAGTGCTGAAAATTGCAAAATAAATACTTTAAGAAGTAGAAAAAGCTGACATAACGTGTAAATGTCCTCAAAGAGCTAAAGCTTAAGAGGCTGAATACTTGCAGGAGGAACCATATGGTTCTGTTGCAATGTGGATCAGACGGCAGGCCCCTGCCGCGACCCGGACCCAGATAAGAGGAAGGAGACGAAATGAGAAAAATAATGAAAGAAAACCTAATGTCCTTAAAGAGCTGGATATTTTGATATTTAATTTTTTCTGTTGCTGAAAGTCACTGTAGCTGTGGTTGCCATGGTGCCAGTCACAGTTCAGAACCTGAAGTAGCTGACAGCAAAGTTTGTCAATTCAATTTAATGGCATTCTTCTCAAGTCAAAGCTTAATGTAATAAAAAAGTTTAAGTATTTAAACAGTTGAATGGAGCCAGATAAACTTTTTTTTTTTTTGTTTACTTTTTTTCATTTTGACTTTATGAGAGTATACTTTGATGTCACTTTGATAGATGAGATAAAGCTCTTGGTCCTTTGGTAGACTTCACAGTGCCGACATCAATTAAACAGAGCGAAACCAACCCCATGCACTTCATAAGCACCTTGAATCTTCTGGGGCCTCATGTATAAATGCATCGACGCAGCAAAAGGTTGCATACACCATTTTTACATGCACACAACACCATGTATAAAACTTAAAATGACGTGAGAATACGCAGACTGTCCCACAAGCTCTCAAGCTGCAATGAGAATTTACACGTGTCAGACAGACTTGTCTGGGACTGTCATTTGACAATGTCAAACTGCAGGGCGCTGAAACTTGCCAAATATAAAAATAACTTTGCTACTTAAGTTGCCATGCTATGTTTATGAAGCAGCCTATGAAAAAACACACTTTTGTTTGCTATTGCATGGTAATAGTTAATTCATTTTTATGAATGAATGTTTAACATCAGAGAGCCTCAATGAAGATGCAGTAAAAGTAATTTCCCTCGGGTAAAATGACTTGCTCATTGTGCCAAAACAGAGCTCATTAATAATCTCAAATTCAGGGATGCGCAGTTGCTGAGGCTCACCTCAGACATGTCACCAAATGTGATACAGAAAGTACAGTAGTTTTCTGAGATAAACATTTATTTTTTTAAACTAGTTTGTTTCACCAAAAACGGCATTCATTCATTTTTAATTGCCTGTATAACTGTTTCGTTGTATGCACATGATCTGTGCTCGGCGTCGGAGTGGCCAGATTGGTGCTCCTCAGCAGTGGAGGTGTGGCGTGTACGATCAGCTGCAGTGGAGACGCTGCCTCACATCCACGGTCCCCCTCCCCTCCTCGTTCTCCTGACTCCGTATCCCTGATGCCGTTTTCCCACAGTGTCCACGCGTGAAGTGTGATGTGACTCACAGATGTGTGGCTTTTGTAACTGTAACTGTCATCCGCAAGTTTTGAGCCCTGCTGTGTTTTTATCTACTTACCAATAATATAACACACGTGTCTGAGTTGTTCTCGCGTGCTGGCAGGATGCTAGAAAGTCTGTTTTCTCGAATCATTGCAGCGAGTCTGTCCTCATGTAACATCAGCTTTGCAAAGCCTCCACATTCAGCTGCGACACTCTGCTGACGTGCCAGTACTTTTGATTTGACGTCAACTTTGATGTCACACCATTTATGCTTTATTTATGCTTCTGTATGGGTCTTAGTCAGCTGCATTAATAGTGCCACTTAGTCATCTTTTATTGTTACTGATTCCGGAGCACAAACCACCAAATAACGTGTATTTTTCTGGCCTCTGTAATAAGAACCTTAACTTGACACTCAATGAAGTTTTAATTGATTCGCAGGACGATTGTTTATTGGCATTTATACAAAGATGACAGTAGCTGCACTTCTGCACCCATTTGCATCGTAATTTATGGGAGGAGGTAAGGCAGACAAACAGCTGCCCTCAATTTGAATTCAGTCGAGATGAATAAATGAATGGTGAAGAGATGCAGCAGGTTTTACACATGCCAAAAATTCTGAGCATATGTACTTGTCAGATTTTGTGAGTATGTCATCTTTCAACATGGAAGTTGCAATCTTCTATACAGTATGCGAGGCCCCTGCTTTCTTAATAAAGCAAGGCTTATAGTTTGGATTCTGAAGTCAGACATCTCAGGTTAATTTCTCAGTGGATTCTGTGCAGCAGTGATTGATGGGTTAACTGTGTTATCAAAAGGGAAATTAACAGTATTCACTGTATTGCATTAAGACATTTAAATCTAGAAGGGTGCTGGGAGAGTGCAGTCCTTTGCAAAGGTCTGCACTCTTGCAGTTTTTCTGCTATTTTAAAAGGATGTGCTTCAATTTAATAGCTTTTTTCTTGGCCTTTTCTGTATGTGAATATCAGCCAGGTAGTTTTAGTGTAACCCTGTATACAGAAAGAAAGAAAGAAAGAAAGAAAAAGACAGACAGACAGACAGACAGACAGACTTTACCAAAATGTCAACCTAGTGCAGGCAAAAAAATAGATCAATAAAACCCTGCAGAAGTTGTCTTTGTTAAATTCGTCTCTTCTTTGCAGGAGGAGGCGCGGTCCGTCCGCACGGAGCCATGTGCCTCCCTCATACCAACAACATGGACAGCAAGCTACAAGGGACGGGGCCAGGGGGAGGGGCTTCACTTCGATCACGGGGAGGAGGCGTTTCATTGGAGCCCTTCATACACCAGGTGAGCGGAAATGCTTGTCAGAAGAGCAGAAATAAAGGTAGAGCCTCGTGATAATATGAATCCCTCTCAATGACAGAAAAAGCCATTCTTATGCAACAAAATCTTCGTTGTATTATGCCTCCATCGATCTGTGAATAAGAGTAAAGGGCCTCAGCTCAGAGCATAATTTAAATCCATCTCAAAGTATTCTGTTTGCTATTGTTTCTGCAGACATTTTACTCAATGTTTGTATGTTGCCTGTTTTCCCTGTTTTCGGTCTTAGATGTTTTCATGTACAGTGTGTATGTTTGTGTTTGCAGGTGGGGGGTCACACCAGTATGATGCGTTATGATGACCACACGGTTTGTAAGCCTCTGATCAGTAGAGAGCAGCGCTTCTATGAGTCTCTGCCTCCAGAAATGAAGGAGTTCACTCCGGAATACAAAGGTCAGCATAAGACACTGATTGATGCCATTGATGCACCACAGCTATATTAGCAGTTGGATTTAAGTGCCTCCTTACTGTGCCCTCTCAAGATGAGACTTTCTTCATAGAAGAGTTTTATACTATTACTTTGCAGAGAAAACTGTGCATGCGTAGATGCAATTCAGGCTTTGACCAATTTTTATTAGTCCGAATAGTCGACCGACCCTACATTGTAACAGTTAAATGAACATAAACAACATTGGAAATGATTTAAACTATAACTGTATTAGTTTTGTGTGTTTATGTATTAACATATTATGTTATTCTAAAATTTGACAACAAGATTTTCATTTTTAACGCAAATGTACGCCAATGAACACCCTAATGGCGTTGAATGGCCAAAATATGAGGGACACCTCTCAGTATAACTACAGTACAGTTAAACAGCATCACAAATTACAGTCCCAATAACAATCATTAAGATATGTCAACAGTTCTCGCAAACAGATTCAATAAAAATTCAACATAAAACTCCTCCTAGGGCTTTATTGCAGGACTGTTGCATCATAGTGTATAGCAGACATGCCGTGATTTTAATTCTTTTGGCTCATCAGAGCATATTGGCTCCAAGTATTAGTTATCGGCCTCATTGATTACTAATATCATATCGGCCCCTATTGCAAATGTGACCCCATGCAAGACAAACTGATTGTAAATTTGCTTCTGCACAGGCATCAATGATTCGATGATTATTCCTCTCCCTTGCCAACAAATTTATATGCACTCTCACTCACAGCACTCACTGTTGAGGTGTTACCGTTTTAAAGGTTGGTGGCACAGTCAGTCTGTCGTAGCTTGAAAGCTCGTAGTTATGAAAGTAACAACTCGTAACCGTAACTTGTAAATTAAGACCCCACCTGGTGAACACACACTCTTAGACACAAAAACACACTCTTGCAAGGTGTCAGCAACTGTCTTGTTTACCGCTGCAGTCACAACACAAGATTATTGATGGGTTACGTAGAGAAAATCTATCTAACCTGACACCAAATTCAAACAGTAGTTACACATGGGCACAAAACAGAACACTTATCAGCTCTCAGCCATAGTTCATGAACACACATCACATTCTAAATCTTTTGGTCAGATGGGACACAATTGCTCCTTATTTAGTTTTAGTTTTCATTTCTTACATCACTCACTGTAGGATAAGAAGTGATTTAAAATGTTGCATGTTGCTTACTGCTGCACTTAGATTTGAGGGTATTAACAGTGAAATAAGCCAGCAGCGACTTGGCTTGAACTACCCTCCGATTCACCTGTCACACGTTCAGGTGAGCAATACTTTAAAGTTTGATCTAATTACATGACGGCTGCAATTTTCAACCCATTGAACTTGAAATTTTGTTGCATTCAAAGGAGTTCAGCTCAACACCCTGGTTACCGTGTAATTTAAACTCTGCTCAAAAGAAACTTTACTCTCCTGTGCTTGATGGCAGATGAGGGGGAAGGCAGACAAAAGCAAAGGAAGGAAGTACAGATGTTTAATGGAAGTGAAGTGGCTTAGCTGCTCTGCTCTACATCAGCAGGCTTTAACTGTTTCCACTTGCTTTTGCTTAAGTAACAGACTCAAAGGCACCGTGACAGCCAGCAAACAAAGGAAATGGAGACATCTTAAGAGTGGAAGCAGGAGAACAAATCAGGTCTTTCTCAAGCAGACATTTAGAGTTGTCATTTCAGGAAAAGCACAGGTGTAACTAATGACATTAACAATCTCTCTGTTCCGTTTACCTGTGAGCCAACATACACAAACACGAGGGCCGTGACACTGAAACAACTGACATGGAATGCAGACATTACATTCATTTAATCTCTCTTTGACGTCACAATGGCCACCAGGATGAAAGACCTGTCAGGAAATAGTTATGAGCAGTGTCCCATTAAGCACTACACACTGCTAGTTTTAGCACGTTGTGACATCACACCGGAAAACTTGACAGAATTCAGAATTTGTTTATTTTTCATGACAACAACTGAATTGTTTGACTATGTGGTGGAACTTCTGGTGTGTCAGGTGATCCATCGATACTAATAAAAACCACAGCAAGAATAGAAATAAATAGACTCAGCAACGATAGTAGAAATGGGGATTTTTCAAAATTCTTTTGACATTTCATCAAAGGTGGTGAAGAAAAGGTTGCTAATCACAGTGAGATACTTGATATGGTGGAGATAATGTCTTTATGAAGTATCCCAGCACGGTGACATGCATTTCCTGGTGTATGTATCTGCATTCCCACCAGTATACCCAGTGCCATGACAACAGTGGTCCATAAGGAGACTATATTTAGCTCTGGATCCCTGCCCACTACCATTGTCCTGCTGATTAAATAACATCAGACAGACAGCTGCCTGGGGCCGACTTTCCGAATCTGTCAAGGTGGTTTCACCCAGAAACTCTTTGGCATTATCAGATTAAAGTCCTCCTTGTGTTGTGGGCAGTGGTGGAGGGTGGTGAATAAGTTCTGCTTTCTGTGGCGCAAGATGATTTGTCTCCTAGGTTTAGACATTATATGTGAACCCTATCTCCCACCAGTGAGCAGACTGACGGCAAAATTAAATTTGGACAAACAGGGAGGATGTTTAGTGTCTCACTTAGCAGAGATTAGATGCTCTACTCTGTTTACATAGCTAAAAATAACAATTTAATGCTGAAATGAAACATAGTCAGACACTCTGATCTCGTTATTAAATCTGTTAACCATCTCTTGATTGAATTTTGAGAACATTTATTCTACATCGGTATCACGGGTAGCTATTGGTTGAAATATAGTCGAGACACAAACGAAACTAGTGGGGTCCCCCAAAAGAATTTTTTCAAAAATTAGTCCTCACATGTTGAAACAAATTGACCAGCAGAGACTTGAAAATTATGAAACCTTTAACAGATGCAATGTATCAAAAATTAGTTATCCAAGCATCATATGACCATGTTCTGATAACTGTCAAAATGCTCTTGAAAACATGGGATTTTCACCTCTGCAAAGTGTGTATTCGCTTGCCAATTAATTATCCAGGAGATTAAACTAATGCAGTTTAATAGCAGCCCGGCAGTTAGCCCTCACTTCCTGAGGATTAAATTAGTAATTTTCAGTTTTTATTGAATCTGTTTTAGAAGTGTTGAAGCTTTTGTGTGGTCATTTTTGATGTTTGGTTACATAAAGTAATTAATTACATCATTAAAAAATAAATAAACTACTTTACAGACATGAAATGTGTTGCTTTTGAAAGTATTGCAATTTAGTTTACTTTTGTATGACTGCTTCAATTCTGTTGTGCACAAATGAATTATTTTCATGCTCCTTTAACAGAGTGTGCTTTAGTATTAACACAGTTTGGGTCTCAAACTGTGACCATCACCATGGTAACAACAGCAACAGTAGCTCTTAGCCTGAGAAACAATTTAAATATCCAAATGTTCAGCTCTTAAAGGACACTTTGCGTTTTATTTATTTTTTTGCTGCTTTTTATACATTAGAAATGTTTGACTTTACTTCAAAGGATATTTATGCTTCATCTCAGCATTTATTGACATTATCTCAAAGGACATTTATGCTTCATTTAAGCTTTTTTTTTCTACTGTTTTAGCATTATTTTAGCAATTTTCAGCACTGTGTCAACAACCGCATTCAGCTTCTCAACATTCACACATTTTCTGCAAGAAATGCTATTTTGCACTAGTGTCTGTCTTGATATTTTTGTTGACGTATTGGACATTGCTAACATTCTGTGTGTTTTTTGCTCCGTTTTGTCAGGTGTGGTGCTGGTGTGTTTTGAAGGTGACTCAGATGGCTACATCAACCTGGTGGCTTATCCATATGGGGAGAGCAACATGGAGGGGGGGAACGGAGATCATGAGGAGCGTGACCACCCTGAGAGGGAACAGCCAAGGAGGAAACACTCCCGCCGCAGCCTCCATCGCTCTTCCTCCTCCTCTGAACACAAGGATGAGCGGGGTGACAGGCGGGAGGTGCATGATGCAGACACCTCTGACAAGTAAGATCCAATTATTAGAAGCTTGCTTGCAAAAAAGTAAAGCAGTTTGTCAGCGTACACATAGTGTATCTCTGGGGGTGTAACGGTTCACCATACCTGCGGTTCGGTTCAACTTTCGGTTTTTAAGTTGCGTTTCGGTTCAAACTTCGGTTCGGTTTAACCCAACAGCATTGGTAATTGCTTTTGCTCGCTCTTATTTCGGACCAAGTTTTCAGTTTGAAGGCTACGTGAAGTTCTGGCTGTTGTCGTGGGGTCGTCGCTGCTGCGACGGGCTGAGCGAGGTCTCTGTCGGCGTGATATCTCTTCATATGCGCTAGCATGTTTGAGGCGTTACCCCTCGCTCCCGCAGACAGTTTCGCGGAACACAAACGACAAAAAACCTGCGTCTTGATAACAACACGACCTTCAGCCTCTGTAGTCTCAACTGGAAATCCAAAATGCCTCCATACGGACGACCGAAGAGCCGAAGAGGTCTGCTAGTTCAGGTTTGTCTGTCATCAACACATGTGAGGGGTTATGCTGCATTCAAGTGCTCCTCGTAATTTTGACCATGCGCGACCAAACCAAGATGAGAAAACGAGTCACTAAACCGAACTCCTCTGAACTGCGGTTTAGCGGTTCGGTTCAAAACCGTTACACCCCTGTGTTTTTCTTATAACCTGCTGCTGTGACACAAGAATTCGCTGGTCTGGGATCAATAAACTACATAAATCTATCTATCTCTCTAGCTGTATTTCTGTTGTGTCAGTGGAGGGATGCAAGTGGCAAAGATGTGACAATGCAAGTGGAGATCTGAAAAAAAAAGTGTACTTATTTACTGAGAAGCCTTTTGGAACTATTTTTTAGATGTACATATAAAAAAGGTAAAGAAAGCAGTAAAGTAAGAGAAATAACAAGAATTTTTGTTCAGTTGTCATCAAAGAAATTACTCAAATCAAATTCAGAGTTAGACCTCTGACATGCATGTAAGTTAAAATGGTAAAATTCTTATCTGATACAATGCTGTTGGAGAGTATGATAGAACAACTCTGAAAAGAATAAGTATATGACTGTATTATATTGTACTATAGTTAACTTTTATTCTTTTTATTTAAATTCTATTCACTTGAGTGAACATAAAGAAGCAGTGAAGGATGGTTGCAGTAAGTGCACCCACTGCAAAGTAATCAAATACTCAATTACAGTCCATTACTGGTATTAACACACTTTTTAATATGATCCCTTTCTCAATCTACAACTTCTCTCTCCTTTCTGGTCTAGTTTTTAATGACAAACTTGAAGAGTTCTTTCTTTCTTTTTTTTAATATTAATTCCTCCTCTTCCTCCCATCAGTCTTGGAGAGCTGAAAAGTCCCAGACTCGACCCAAAGACACACTCAGATGTTCCCTTCCAGATGTTGGACTGGAACAGTGGTTTGAGTTCGGAGAAGATCAGCCACAACCCCTGGAGCCTCCGCTGCCACAAACAGCAACTCAGCCGCATGAGGTCTGAGTCAAAGGACCGCAAGCTCTTCAGTATCCTTCTCCAGCCAATCACCTCCACCAATACTCAACATTTTAAATCATTTGTCAATAAAATCTTATATCAACAAACTCAGCCCAGTAACAAATGCCCAGGTGCAGGTAAATTTCTACAACTGAATGTTCAAATATTGATTCCAAGGTCAAGAATGAACTTTCAGGCTTAACTAAAATTCAATCAGTTCAGATATATTGAATGAAAATTCACATGAATTTTCATGAAAATGGTCTTCAGAGTAAGACTCATAGATCACCTAAAAAGTTGTCTTCTGTCACTTGAGGTTGAACTGCAACGGCAGACGTATTGAAAAAAACAAACAGACCAAGGCGAAACATGTCTTTTGTTTCGAGTGAATGTATAGTAAAAACATCCTCACTTATATGATTATGTAAGTAATAGTATCCAATAGATAAGATGCAATCCGGTTCAAAAGTCGGCTTAGAGTGTTGATAAACAAGTGACTGTTCAGAATTGATGTTAATGCATAAATGGGACAGCAGACGTCTCAAAACGTGTGAAATAAATCTGACAATACTGCGTGACCGAACATGCTTTTGAGTGTGTGAAGTCACATTCAAAAACAATTTCGAAACTTTGATCGTTTGAAAGGAAAGTGTTGCTCAAAAATTGGGAAAATCTCACAGCACCAACCAGAGCAGAACAGAAAGAATGTGTGTTCTGTGACAGTTGGCTGGTAAATACAGACTTATAAAGTAAATATGTATACAAGCTCTGATGCCTAAAAATTATGTTTTCATTAGTGTAGTCATCATAAGTTGACTGCTACTAACTCCTGGTTTTACCAGCCAGGGAGCCTTTGTGTACAAGTACGATGCGCGGCACGCACTGAATGCAAATATGAGCAGGGCTGTCAGGGAGAGGGTGGGAATGAAGTGAAAGGTTTGGAGTGTCTGAGTGTACCGGGTCAAAGGTCATATTTTGATCTCCTGCTTCAAAGACTCCAGACTGCAGCTGTGTGGACATACAGCTGATGAGAATGAATGAGTAACACACACTTTGTCCTCCGCAACGTCCATTTAGTCAAAGCAGATACAAGCTGTTCGCCGCCTCTGTTCTGAGCAAAAGGACTCATATGTTGCTGTTTTAGTTTTTTCCCCAACAGTGTCAAAATCAAACAGTATTGTATACATTATTTTTCCCTCCATGAATGCACCATAAAGTCATTTCCAAACCCAATTCAGTGATACGATAGTTAGGCAAATCGGTATGTCTGAGCATGATTGCCTCTTAGTGACAATATTTTCCGGTAAACATTTAACAAACTCAGTGGAATTGTTGTGTAGGAAATTATAGATGTGTGCAATCAGTTGTCGGTTGTATCCCTCCACCTCCATAGAGAGAGGAAGAATGTTGGATGGTTCACTTGGTTGAGCAGGAATTTGCTCCTTAATTGCTTTATTTCAACCAGAGTTCTTGTTGCTGGAGAATGTGGTTCACCACTTCTCTTACCCCTGCATCCTGGACTTGAAGATGGGCACCAGGCAGCACGGAGACGACGCCTCAGAGGAGAAGGCAGCCAGGCAGATGAAGAAATGTGAACAGAGCACTTCAGCAACGCTGGGAGTCAGAGTGTGTGGCATGCAGGTAGAACAACCACTGCTACGACTGAACACATCAGTCCACGACAGTCCTGGACTGAAGATGATCATCCGATGTAGGGCAAAAGTTGATCAAAACCCTGGTTTCTTCAACGATTTCAATTTGCAAATCACACAATGCAACATGTCAAAAATTACCGCTTTTTTATATCACATAAGGAAACATCTGATCTGTGATGAAAAGAGTTTGTTTTGATTTGTTTTGTTTTTCACTGAGATGTTTCCTCTGCCCTCCACCCGGCTGTGCAGGTGTACCAGCTGAACACCGGTCACTACCTCTGCAGGAACAAGTACTACGGCCGCGGCCTCTCGATCGAAGGCTTCCGCCAGGCCCTCTACCAGTACATGCACAACGGAAAGGGCCTGAGGCGGGACCTCTTTGAGCCAATCCTGAATAAGCTCCGCAGCCTGAAGGCAGTGCTGGAGAAGCAGGCGTCCTACCGCTTCTACTCGTCTTCACTGCTCATCATCTATGAGGGAAAGGTGATCCCAGATTGAAAACACTCGAGAGTTTAAATTTAGTGCCATCATCTGAATCTTCTCTGCAGTGATTTGTTCATCAGCTGTGGTAACTGTGATGGATTAGGGTGAATTAGGTCTTCAGTGAACACCCTACCATGACATAATGTAGCCAGGGCTGGATACAAAACAGGCAGCTGGCCAGGGACGGCAAGTCCCAGGATAATCTAAGCAGCAAGCGCTTCTTTTCGAAGCGAGTATTCAGTTAATCACAAATTTGTCAAGTATAAACTAAAATAGTGTGCACTCGCACTGCATTTTTACCTTTTTGATACCCTGACTCGTAGAAGAACCAAGTATCAAAACACTGTGCAGTGAATTAGCATTCATTTGAATTCATTAATTCATATTGTAACCTATTTAGCTCATGGCCCAAAGCGCAAGTAGGTCAATCTAACTCTGACTTTATCACACTGTAAGAGGTTTCATACCCTGCTTTATGCAGATATGTCAACCCCTCTTTATTACAGTTAGAGAATGTCTTTCCCTTGCAGAGAAGACACATTTTACTGTGTATTTTTAAAACATCACCATAGAGTGACATGTGACAGTGTTTTAGAAGATTATTTATGTTAATTATATCTCAAGTCTTTATAGTTTAGTCTGTTGCTTCTATTCGCAATAGTAATACTGTGCTCACCTGTTTATTAACTAATATCAGCAAACATGTCAACCTTACTGAAAAAACCCAGCAGTGATCAGACAGATTACAAACAAACCAGCAGTTCTTACAGATTGTCTAAACCACTTTCCTTGGAGGTCTGAAAGTGAACGCACCTTCAATGTTGTGTTCACCACTTGTTCAACCCAAATTTCAAGTTTTTAGTATAAACGGTGATAAAGAACCTGTTCATTCTCATACTGTCAAGAGTTTAAACTGATCACCACTGTGTCTGCTTGTAGAATCCTGAGGGTCCTTCAGGCCTCAGCTCTGGGCAGCATGTACCCTGGCAAAAGACCTCTGTGGCCCCTCCAGAGCCTCTGTGTGGCCCAGGGCCCCTCGCACCTCTGGCCCCTGACACACTCTGTGAAACGGACCTGAGCCAGACCGTCGACCCAGGGTCATTATCCTCTCAGGGACCTGGACTGATGGCTCCACCCGCTCCCTCCCCTCATCCTGCCCCACAGGGCCCTCCCAACAGTTCAGACTGCCACTCCTTCCTCCCACTCCACCCCCGTCCAGAGTCCCCCGCCCCCAGTTTAAATCCCCTCCCTCCTCTTCCGTCCCAGCAGCCCCCATTGGTGGACGTTCGTATGATCGACTTCGCCCACTCCACCTTTAAGGGTTTCCGCGGCGACACGGCAGTGCACGATGGGCCGGATCAGGGCTACGTGTTCGGACTGGAGAGCCTGATCCAGATCCTGGAAAGTCTACGGGATGACAACCTACCGTAGCTCCAAACACACACAACACAAACAACACACACACACACACACACACACACACACACACACACACACACACACACACACACACACACACACACACACACACACAAACACAGTGTGCTGCGGTCTCCTGCCCTTGATTGATAAGATGTCTGCTGAGGTCTATCTGATCATTTCAACATGGTGATGTCGACTGTGGCTTCATTCAGCTTAACTGTCTCCT
>CAAKHG010008829.1:2795-21452 GCA_901007715.1 Dactylopterus volitans
CAGTCGTTTAACAACCATTTCATTTCACCATCAAAAACCAGCATCTGCAAACACAGTTCATCCCTGCGTCCACCAATGCAAGTTAAAACTCCACCATGCAAAGAGGAAACCGTGTATAAACCAGATCCAGAAATGCCACCAGCTCCTCGTTTAAAATGGACTGAGACAAAGTGGAAAACTGTCCTGCAGTCTGATGAGTCTAAATTTGATGCTGTGTTTGTAATTCACGTACGCAGCCTCCTCCAGGCCAAAGAGGACAGCTATGGGGGTGCATTAGTGCACAATTGTGACCTGCACAGCCTTGAATTCATTACCAATGTTGAACCACATAAACAGGTCTTGGAGTAAAATACGCTGCCAGGTAGACAACATCTTTTTCAGAGTTTTTTCCTTATTTCAGCCAGATAATGTCAAACCGCCTGCAGTCCAGACGTGTCACCTATAGAAAAACGTTCGGCTCGTTATGTAATGTAAAATACAACAAAGGAAACCACGAACTATTGAGCCCAACAAGCGGAAATGGGAAAACATTCTACTTTCAAAATTACAGCAATGAGTCGCCTCAGTTCCCAAACACTTAAACGTGGTTAAAGGAGGCGTGACCCTCTTCTTGGGGGCATAACCATTCCAGCTGTTTTGAAACATCTTGCTGCTCAAATTCAAAATGGGCACATCATTAAAAAAAAAAAAAAACTTCTATTTTAAGCATTTGGAATGTCTCTGTGCTATTCTCAAATATGGTGTTTCAGTGTTTCGGAAATCATCACATTCTGTTTCTATCAGCATTTTTGCAGTGTTCCAATGTTTTGGAAGTGGGGTCGCACAAGGATACACTCATACAATGGATTTATCCCTTGTGTACTATCTAATTTGCTTTGATGTCATGACTGCATGGATGGACATGTTGAAATAAAGTTGAAAATGAAGTAGAAAAAGGCTCCTTAAACCAGAAACGTCACTGTTGTAATTGTACATGTCTGTACAAGGATACAGTCATTAAAGCAATGAATTTATCCCTTACGAACTAAATAGCTTTGATGTCACAATGGATTTGCTGAAATGAAATTATGAAAACTGATAAAATGCTCGAAAGAAAATTTCAACCACTTGCGGTATACTCATTTTCAACAATTGTATACTAGAATGCAGAATAATTTTATACAATTTATAACTTGCAATTTGCATTGCTTCAGACCAAAACTGTAATGGCTAAACAAATGCTAAGGGAAGTATATACCCGGATGAACTCAATGAATGTATCCCTACAGTCCAGTCGGCTTTGATGTCGCATCTGTGTGACGACATACAGTATCCAAGCACAGTTCCATACTGACGGCAGCGTTCATTGACATCAAAGCATGTCTATTCATTTTAATGGAAACGTTTTTCTGGAAATGGGACTTTTTAAAATCCTTTCAAAAGTGAAGCTTTCTCAACATGTCTTTCAAAAAAGCTGAACATTTGAATGGTTTTAACTTAAAAGTATGCAGAATTGGCCGGCAGTAACTTACAAAAGAAGAAAAATGTGTAATTTCCTGCAGAAAATGCATATGAATGCTGAGCTTAATGGAACTGAAGCAGTACTGAAAATTGATAAAAATGATACCGAAAAGAAACAAGTAGAAATAAGCTCCTAAACCAGTAGTGTCACACTTACTTGTATTTATACAATTGTATACTAGAATGCACTCATTTCAAACAATGAATTTATCCCTTGTATACAATTTAGTTTGCTTGATGTCACGACTGTATGAATGGAAATGTTGAGGCAATGCCGAGAACTGCTAAATTGATGCTAAAAAAGAAAAAAGCTCCATGACCCAAATGTCACTCTTGTGGATAAATATCTTCGCTGATGACCAGTGAAGTAATGCCTTACAATCTAGTTGGTCTTTGACGGCATGACTGTGTGACTTAAAAGTGTTCAGCATCATACAGTCGGTCAAAGCGTGGTTTTTCATGATGGACTAAGCAGAAATGACATCAAAGCAAAAAAAAGAAAGGTTAGCTTTATCAAAATGGGACACGTAGCCATCCCAGACTGTCTCACAGATAGGAAGCTTAGCAAAACAGTAAATATCCTTCAAAAACGTTTTATGTAACTTGAAGTTTGCGGATGTCATTAGCCAGTAAAAACTTAAGAGGATAAGAAAGATTTGGATTACATATTCACACTTCATTGAAAAGCAGTCGAGTTATTTCAGTTTATAGCAATGGCCTGCGCAAATACTCTTTTCCAATTGGCTAACGACTGTTGATTAAAACCCTGTAACGCACACATAGATGGGCTCAAGTTTCATCACTGTACGTTTAGCCAGGCCAACCTGTCACCGCAGCAACGCTAATGAGCCCAGCTGTTAAAGCTTTGTCGCAAACCTGGTGTGTTGTCCTTCTGTTGTTATTTTCACCAATGACGGATTCAAGCATTTCTTTAATTTCTTTTCTCCGCCTGTTCAATGCTCATTTAGACGTCGATTGTCTGCTAGTTGTACTCGTTTAGTGAAGTAGTAAAGCAGCTTTGGCAGCTACATGTGACAAAGGATTAATTCTCCCACAGTTGATGGGCTTTCGTGCATCCGTAATATTTAGAACCCTTTGTGCTAAATTATTGTGCCTGAGGTGACCTTCTGTTGCATCTTCAGTTGCGTCTGCCGTGGCCAGCCGTCAGAACGCTCCCGGGTCTCCCGCCGTTCGCTCCTCCGAGCCACTCGTACTGCAAAGCGGCCTTGCGCCAGGAAGAGTATGCTTCCCAGCTCGTGGAGGCGCTCTCCCGCTACAAAGAGAGACCCTGGGATTACCTCGATAGCGAAGGTACATGGAGAAACAAGTCTGATGTCTAGCATCTGCACTGGATGTTGCTCATAAAGCTTTTCTTGGCAGAATACGTGGAGCGCTATGGGTCCGATCCTGTGTGGAAAGATTACAGGAGGAACCACAAAGGAGGGATTCCCCCACAGAAGACACGCAAGACCTGCATTGTAAAATGTCTTTTTACCTGCCGCCCCATCATGCCACCGTTGTTTAAAATGATCCCAACAGTGTTTTTTTGTTGTTGTTGTTTTTCAGAGGGGAGATAAGATATGTGGAAACCCTTGTCCAATTTGCAGAGACCCAAATATTATCATCCATCATCAGGTGGGTTAAGACTTCGATCACTGATGGCCGGATGACACAGGACGGTCAAGTGACTTCATGGTGTTGAACACGCTAGCTCTGTCCTCTGCCATCAAGGGGGTTTGAGGTCGAGCCAAGTGTTGTACGAGTCCAGCCTGTTGAGATGAAAGAAGAAATGTTGTCGTGATTCATGAAAAACTCAAATCTTCCCTCAACATCACCGGCTCTTTCCTCTCCTGGTTCGAGTCTTGCCTCAGACCAACAATAATTCATCATCAACACTCTGAAAACCTCTCCCCAACATTATTATACAGCACCCAGCCACCCACTTTAAAACACATCATCAAAATCCAACTTTTAAAACTTGCTTTTAATGTGTGATACTTTTGTGTAGATTTTTAACACATGTTGCTTGTATTATTTTTTTGTGTTGCCCTATCTGAATTTTATACTGCAAATTGTCTTCAAGTCCCATGAAAAGAGCTTTTAAGTAAATGTATTATTAATTCAAATTCCATATAGTTCATTATCACAGAGGATAGTGCAGTATCGACAGTTGTTAGCCACTAGTCCTCTTGAACATATGTAGTCATGATGTGATGTTATGTAGTGACGTCTTGTCTTCTCCTTTAGAACGTGAGACTGCTGCAGCAGTTCATCAGTCCCCACAGTGGAACGGTCTATGATCAAACCCGAACCGGTACGTCCCCATGACACATGGCTATTAAAGTGCCATCCAAGTGCAAGATATTAAGATGAAGGACCATGTTCATTCATGTTCTGATGTTTCCAGGTGTCTGTATGAAACAGCAGAAGCATCTAAACGAGGCGATCAACACAGCACGAGATCACGGTACATCATGTTTATGTTGTGTGAAGTGCCTTTATATAATACGGGCCTCATATGTTTGTCACAAAATTCTAAAAGGCTAATTTCTAATCGGTTTATCCTGAATGTCCCCCACCCAGGCCTGCTTCCCGTGCAGATTCCATTTGTGGACTTTGCAGGAGAAGACTACTCCAATTCCCATGATGCCGTGGGCCTCACACCTCCTCCCCCATCCATGACCTCTGGTGACGACTGGTATAGATGGTACGGTGAACTGACGCCGAATGAGAAGGAAGTGGCCAAAGTCAGGAAGACGTACAAGGATTATTTGAAGTCTTGAAATGTCTGCTGACCCTTTTGTGATGAATATCTGCACTTTGCTTGCTTCATGTTCGACAACAGTCATGTCAACCTGTTTATATTATTCAGTCATGCAAATAAATGATGACAAAGAAACTGAAAAATTGATTTATTTTATTGTTTTTAGAAGATCTTATTCCACTGACTTATTGACTCCATTGCATCTTATGTATATTCATAGTAATGGCTGGTAGGATCATCACTCCAGCATCTGTCCCAACCCATAATAGAAGGTACAAATCCAACATTCCCATGACGTTAGTTGGCAAGACCCGCTGACTGGTCCAGATGGAGTGCAAGTAGCAGGTTGTCCTGACAGCAGCTCACGGGTTGACCTTGTTGACCATGGTTTCTCCCAGGGCCTCCAGCACCTCCCGCTTGTAGTCATCGAAGTCTCCATCGATCTGATTGATGGAGAAGTCCTCCACCACCCACAGCTGACACTGAGTCTCTGTGATGAGCCGGGCGTCGTGGCTCACGATGATCACGGCTGGATGGCACAAGAAGAGATGGTCCGTCAGAAAAAAAAAGCCACAACCTCAAAATAAAATGATGATGGCAGACATCCTGTTTAGACACAGTTCAAATGTCTGGCACTGTCAACGAAGCTGAAACGTCAATATATGGACCATCAGCCTTATCGACCAAGTCTGAACGACACAATGCAGCTCATTCACGCCAAGAAAAACTACTGCAAAACATTGTCGTGACTCCCTGTGAGCAGTCTGACGTCATTAGCAGCTGTGTACAATCTCAGCTTGCATCCAGGCTCCAAATCTGCCTCAGTGTCAATATCTTAGCTCTTCTGTTTGTGGTGCAAATTGGCCCAAATGTGTCATGTATGAGATGATAAGTAGCGATAAATGTCAGTTTGTAACTATGAGCAAATTAAAAAAAAAACTATAAATCGTACGACCACATCTTGGTCACAGTTCTTTTCAGAACAAAATTTATGGAATGCATAGAAAATTGTATAAATTTTAAAAAACGCGACCCAAAGTTCAGACATTTTTAATAAAAAGTTAGAATATCAGCCATGGCAAAGTTCTGAAGTCAGCACCCGACAATTTAGAAAAGTAAAAACACTGCTATCTCATCCCTAAGGTGATTGGTTTTCTGGTTGCATGAGGTCCTGGTGGACGGCCTGTGTATGACCAGACCACTAAAACAGCTGATCTGCGGTGGAATACAAGCTCATATCGGACGCGGGGGACGTTCTTGCTGGACGTTTCCACGTACCTCCTTTGTATTCATTGATGGCCTCTGATAGTGCGTCGATGGACTCGATGTCCAGGTTGTTGGTGGGTTCATCCTGGAAGTGAAGAAAAGGCGTCAGTGACAGAATGAACCGGGTTGGTTCATGCAGGTGGCTCAGCCCCGACTGCCTGATGTGGAAATCAGCTTACGTGACAGCGCAAAACTTATATTAAAGTCTTAAGAATAGCAGATGACTTTTTAGCTGACTTTAGACTGTTAAATACCATTTAACCGAACATCTATACACTATTAAGCCATCACATTAAAACTACAGCAGGAGTTCGATGTTGAATTGAAGTGAATCCACATCTAATCATATCTAATCAAACGCTGAGATTGGTGTCAAAATCCACATATTGTGATGATGGGTGTACTGGCTCTTACCAGGATCAAGACATCAGGCTGGCGACAGGCAAGTTCAGCAAACACGACTCTGGCCTTCTGGCCACCTATTGGAGGACAGATCCAGGCACTGCATCAGAACATGTCTGCTGCAGAGCAGTTTACTGTGACCGTCTGGATGTTTATGTTCATACCAGACAGTTTGGAGATCTGGATAGTGTGAGCGTGGCTCTCCAGGCCGAAGCGTCCCAGGCACTTCCTGCCGTCCTGGTAGGGAAGGTTGAAGTTCCTCATCAAATACTCAGTGGCGGTCTCCTCCATGTTCAACTGATCAGCATACTGCTGATTGAAGAAGCCCACTTTCTGCAAGCAATCAACACATGGAAGAGGAAAGATTCATTTATCACTTTATTACATAGTTGTGTCACAACATGGAGCTACTTCACACCTGAGTAAAATATGGCCCATGGCCCAAAACTGGCCAATGGACGATCCCTATGCATCCCAGAAAGAAATCAGTGGAAAGACAAAATGACCCCCAAAAACAATAAAAGGCAGCAACATGTTCATGAACCTTATTGTGATCAATTACCATGGGCCTGTTCTGTTTTTTAACTACATTCCAACAGAGGCCACTGTTTGCATTTATTTTGGACTGAAGGCCTTAAATCTTGCTGAGCTACAGTTAAAAGTTAGTGCCATTTACACATGAAGGAACAAAAACAGGTTGGAAATTATGAATGAATTTCCTACCAGTCAATTCTAAATGTTCTTGTTTGAACCAACGAGCCAAACCTCACTGGCTGGCAAACGTATCCTTATTGGAAAGCAATCATTATGTCAATCGAATTCATGTAGTTTAATACCATTCAGCAGAGTTTTATGTTTAAATTAAATGATTCAATGTGTGACCCTTTGCTTCATCTAAGTCAGTATGGCTCTCTGGGAGAACTGTTGCTCATCCCTGCGCTGTGCTCTACTTGCCAAAACATGACCTATAAAGATGGATAAATAAGTAATAAACTCTTTTTAAGCAAAACTTCCCTCTTGCAAACTGCCCAGTATTCTATATATGAGTGTAAGATGTGTAGGGTCTTTTCATTTCATAAAGAGCAGAGCAGCTATGTTTGGATGCTCAGTCAAGCATCAGCAGTCACACTACAAATTTAGTCTTCAATTGGCGTAATTAATCTGCATGTCGTCGGACCTTGGGAGGAGGCCTGAGTGCCTGGAGAGAACCCACGTGGACATGGGGAGAACACGCGAACCACCGCACCACCGTGCTGCTTTATGCCTTGTTGTCTGGTTTATGAAGCCCGTCTACGGCTCAGACCTGTGGAGAACTCGAGGTGCTGATGGCTGTGAACTACATGAGTCACGGGCGAAGCCTGACACGTCAGCAGAGTGTGACAGTCTTGTTTGTATGGGGTTTATCGGTGTTCCCTGCCAGGTGTCCGTTCCCAGGAATATTTCCAAAGCAACTTGAATCAGCATACTCAGTTATGTTAAGGCATTTGCAGGTAAAGCATTACGAAAAAAAAAACAAGACCTCTCTATAGTTCATGTTTACTTACACACAAGTCTGTTCCGATGGGAAAAAGCTCAGACAAAGAGCCAATCATATCTGTTAACTTAGCTCTCTGTGATTGGTGTTTAACGGCGTTCAATGTTATTTCAGACGCCAATAACTAATAACTTACCAAGCGATGATTTTTCCTCATCTCGCCTTTGGTCTGAAAAGAAAACAACAAAAATCCAGGTCATTCACGAGTACACAAATTTCAACATCATATCACCAAAGCAAACGGCAAACATACATACAGGATTGATTTTCCCAGTGAGCAGCAACAGAAGCGTACTCTTTCCGACACCATTGGGCCCAACTATACAAACTGGAGGGGGGAAATGGGGAAAAAAACAAACAAAACAAAACTCACATCAGTAATACGATAAACAGTGGCAGTGAAAAATTAGTTCAGGGTGTTAAATAAGACGGGAAAGAGCAGATAAGAAACTAAACAACAACTGTGCATCCTTACTCCTGGAGTCCATGTCAATTCCAAAGTCCACATTCTTGAAGAGAGGTTTCTGACTGTCGTAGCCAAAATCAACACCTGCGACACACAGACCAAAGTTGGATTCAGGTCGCTTGCATCGTTAAGCCACAATTATACGACGTTTGGCAATAATAGGTTCGTCCTTTCTTATCCTCACTACTGCAGAAACACTTCAGTTGAACTACTGCTCAACTTTGAAATATTTCCATCAAATAGTTGTGTGTTCATCAATGAGGGGACATGACAATAACGCATTACACAGCAACATGACCCGTCATCTTGCTGTGGAATTTAATGTCAATTCATTTGCAACACTGGCCGAGGAGCAAATGAGAGCAAGAGACACTGGAAATCTGTCCCACCCAGCCACATGGATGCCTCCCATCCCTTTGCTTTCCTCTCTTTTCACATTTCTTGTTTTATCTGGAATATTTTATCATTCTAATTTTGTTATTTTGTTTCACCTCGGCCCTCAGTGTTTCCTCAGCGCAGATTTGTAAGAGCCACAATAGTGTTTCTTCACCTCCTGTAATGAGTGATGGATCTTCTATTTTTATCAGGATTGGTTGGATTTTATTTTTTTTTTCTCTTTTTTTCAAGATGTAAAAGACCAACAAAATCATCTTCACTGCTCCTCTGCACTTAATTTTGTATCAAAATGCATATTTTCACAATGACGAGAAAAAGAAACTCATCAGACTTGGTGCACAAAGCTTTTGTACGGATTGTTTTTTCTTTTGTTGTTTTTTTTATAAATCGGATTACAAATATCAAAAAACTCATCCAAAAAAAAAAAAAAAAAACCTCACATTGTTCAAAGGCCTTTAGTTGTCATGTTTTGGCTCAATGGGATTAATTACTAGTATTTTCTGCTCATTTCCATATCCAGTTTAAGTAACTAACATGTGAGTGGCAGTTTGGGGTCAATCAGAGTTTTCGGAGGATCGTTAAGGAGACAACTTGTGTCCCTCTTCATTTGAAACGGCTCAGGGTTAAAGTTTCTGTGCTGTTGTTATTGTAAAAAACAAAACAAAACAAAGCAAAAAAAAAAAAGTTTTCTGAAGAATAAGGAGTTGTCCTAAACTCAACGGGTTGACTTGCTGCTTGTGGTCTTACTGTGAAGCCCGAGGATGGGTGGTGAGAGGGGGGGAGGGTTGGGGAAGGTGAACTTGACGGTGTACTCTTTGGGCCGCTTCAGCAGCTCAGTTGCCTCCTGGCTCTCCTCCTCCTGACCCCCCTTCTTCTTGCCTTTCTGCTGCTTTCTGGTCAACGCCTCCTTAGTCTGCTTCTCCTGAAGGGAACATGACAATGACAGTGTGAGACAGAACCAGCATGTGGTCCTCTCCACCGTTTCACTTGATCTCGACTTTTCTGATTTATGTTTCTTCCTCACATCAGTGACGATCCGGATCCTCCGGTGTTTTTTTATTAACTCTCCGATGTCAAGGCTATTTTTCTACTTTTTCTTTTTTAGTTCTCTTGGATTTATTTCTCTAATAATGCTTGTGTAATATCAACCCTGTAATGCACAATCAAACAATATAACTCATTTTTTTCATTTGGTCAGAATATTTGTGCTGCACTGATGTCACTTGAATCTATAAATTACTTTTGGGACCAAAAAGTCAATAAAATGGAACCAAAAGTCTGTGAAACTACATGTAGTATGCACGCCCGGTGGCTAGGTGGTGCTATGATGCACTGCCACGCAACACCACGAAGAGCTCGTGCGTGCGTAGGCACCTCTCTTCTCCCCAGGAAAACCAAAACACGGGCAAGAAATGGAGCAGAGCTGCTAGGGCAACTCGAACGTCTGCCTGATGTAAACGAAAGGCACATCCAATAAAATATTTTTGTCGTAGTCACCCGAGAACGTAGTTGTGTAAACAGACAATTCTGTTCCTTAATTTTTTGGGCCGCTGATCGCTGAGGGATCGTGTCAAACAAAGCACACCTCCTCCTTTTAATCTGAGCTACATATCCACAAACACATGCGGACAGCTGGATCAGCCTCCCGTTGGTGAACAACATGACGGCAAAACCTCTGACTGGTCAAGAGACTCTGAAGGCTGAATAAGACGCTTCTGTAAAGTCGATGATCACGCCGCGCTGGAACTACACAGCTGTTAGAAGTTAGGATTTATGGTTAAGAAAATCATATTACTAACGCAGTACAAATGTTTGTCGTTTATGACAAGGTCGGCCTCCACTCTGCTACTGTTAATTTAGGTCAATTTGATGAGAGTTAGTGAGGCCATGTTGTTGTGGGGGCTGAGCTGAACTCATGGCCTTGTGGAGCTGCACGGTCGTACTCACAGCCTGCTTGGTGGACTTGCCGCCAGCCTTCAGCTCCTTGAGTTTCTTCTCCTGCTTGTCGTACTGTTTCTGGAGTTCTTTCTGCTTCTGCACGTACATCTTCTTGAAGGTCACTGGGAGAAAAACAGAATGTCTGTGTCATGCTGGGCAGTAAGCTGCTGTGTGTGAATAGAAGGCGAACAGTTCTTCTTTTTCAGTGCACTAATTAATCAGAGTGTAACCGGGAGGTCGCCTGGTATAGATGCTACTCAGCAGAATACTATACAATATAGATAGATAAAGATACTCTGCCCAACACTTACAGAAGTTTTCAAAGAAGCATTCAGAAAATGGCTCTCTGTCCGAAAGTTTTTAGTGAAGCTATGATATTACTGATACCCACAAAACACAAGAATTTAACAGACCCAGCCAACTACAGACCCATAAAATATTATTTGGTTTCTATTACATACATAACTGTCCTAATAACCTGTGCCCAGATGATTCTAAGCTGCTGGAGGGAGCCACAAACTCCCACAATGAATACGCAGAGGGTTCAGACTGGAAAATGACATGGTTAAAGAACACTGGGGTAGTTTTTGTGTCTGGAGGAGACAATTCAATCATATATGGATGCTGATGAAACGATATAGCGCACTTATGATACCATGCACCAGCACCCTGCACATCACTGTGACTAAATAACCTTTCTCGGCCTTTCTCATGTTAATGTCTGTTACATTAGCTGCCTATTTGTCTAATTTGGTCTCTGTTTTGTTTATTTATTTGTATTGTTTCATTTTGGGTTCTCTTTGTATTTCTTTATTTATGATGTTGGATATTGCTGTTAAAAACGTAATAAAAATCTTAAATGAAAGAAAACACAAAAAATTCATTCAATTCCAGGTGCAACAGACAAAACTGTGCATAGTGAAATTCAACGAGTGAGAATAAGACTGCATTAAGAGTGATAGTGTGAAGAGAAACTCACAGTAGTTTCCTCTGTAATAGTAGAGTTTCTGGTTGTCCAAGTGGATGATGTCAGTACAAACATCGTCAAGGAAACCCTGGTCGTGGGAAACTATGAGGAGGGTCTTCTTCCAGCCTTGAAGGTAGCTGTGAGGAGACGTGAGGATGCATTTGGATGAGCACAGCTGTCAGAGAGCGACAGCAAATCATTGCGCTTGTTAAAACTCAAGTGTGCGTTGCTGCTGATTTTGACGAAAACCATCATCTGCCTCCATATTCATGGCCGGTTTTCAAAAATGACGGTTAGAGCAAAGAGTCAAAGCGTTCAGAAATCGAATGATTCTCTTATTGTAAGTGTTGTAGTAAAGCCCCTTTAAACTACCCAAAGTATTTGTAGCAAGCATACAGCACATAAAACTGACTTAAATCACTTTCTCTGTCATTCTTGCTTCAAATTAAACAAGACCAGATATCATTTGATAGTGATAGTGAAATTTGAAATTTGAATTAAAAAGAGTCTTCATACTTGTTGAGCCAGATGACGGCGTTCAGGTCCAGGTGGTTGGTGGGTTCATCCAGCATCAGGAGGGTGGGTTCCATGAACAGAGCTCTGTGGGTAGAGCAGATGAGAGTGAATGGAAAGAAGCTCCCAGCAGGTTCATGTTGGACCAGTTTGTGGTGGCCTACCTGGCGAGAGAGACTCTCATTCTCCAGCCTCCGGAGAACCTCTTGGTGGGTCTGTTCTGCATCTCGGGGGTAAATGACAGACCGGCCAAGATTCTTCGCGCCTTTGCCTCAGCTGCTGCAGCTCCAATCACCCTCAGCTCTTCATATACCTGGTGGGGGAGAAGCAGTCAAGACATGACAAATGGTCCAATAGGTTGCCTGCAGTTAACCCAGATTATATAATTTAGAGTTCAACCTGAATTTATGCACAGTTTAGCTATTTATCCTTCACTGTACAGGAAAGCTGAGCCCAAACACAACAGCAAGCAGATGTGAATGTATGTGTGTAATCCTTTGAATGCTGAATCATCCTTTACTATTCACCTTCATTTTCTCTTCTGTATCACCAGCTTGTCTTGTTTCTTGACCCATCAGACTCATCTCTACTTTGCCTCTGTATTCTCAGACCTCAGCAACTAACTTGACCAGTACGGCGCTGTGATCAATGAATGAATTGGAATGATGGCAAAAAAAACACACATCTAATATTCACCCTTCTTTGAGCTCAATTTTGGTCTAACCAGTTCCTAAGAAGCACATCTGGCACTTCAGCCGCTAAATGCGCAACTATGTTCATCAGCTAGCAGCTGACTTCATCTATCTTCTGGCAAATCGTTATTATATCCTGGCATAAACTAGACACCCTGACAGCCAAACTTAGTACTCTTCATGTATTTCTTTCACAAAGATAGTTCCTGTCCTTTTAGGTCATTTCTAATCACACTGATGTTCTCTAAAGTGTCCATTTTTTCTTTTAAGTTTTGTTTTAATTTGTTCTTTCAGGTTATAAAAATAGGGGTGTGGCTTCATGATTGACAGCGGCTCGGGATGAAACACTGAAAGTCGTGGAGCATTTACAGTTTTGGAATTGTACAAAATGAAGTCGAGAGAACGTGTAATGCTAACTTTCTATAACTGTTATCGTTACCCTTTTAAAAACGTAAAAATGTGCCGCAGCTGCATTTCCTGACATGACAACACCAGCACAAGATGGCAGACGCTTTATCTGGGGTATTTTGGTTATATTTGAACGGGAGGAAGAGGAGGCGTGTCACACAGATTATCTACAGTCTATGGGTTGGAGTTGCCATCGTTCATTTGTTTACATTTTGTTTTGTGCTGCATTACACAGCGATATACAACTAGTCAAAATGAACTGTTGCTGCACATAACTTTTCAGTCTCTAAGCCCTAGTCATATCGTATCGAGATATCTAACAAAAATATTGAGATATGGCATTTTGTCCGTACTGCGCAGCCTCATCTGTTTCTGCCGGGAACCAACTTGGTAAAGACCATCAAGCCACGACAAACAATAAAGATGCAATAAAACCATAGCAATTAACTGAGAGAGGTGAAGATACATATGATCCATTGTTGACTGAAAAGAAAAGAATTCTCTGTAATTAATGAATGTGCCCATTAAACCATTTCTCCAGGTACAGAAATAAAAATAAAAAAACTGGCCTAATATTTGGGCAAAGTAAATCAAAATGTCATAAATCATTGCCGTTCATCTTCTCTCACACACCAACCTTGTCCAGCCTCTCGGTTACACTGTCCTCTCCCTTCTCCAGAAGAGCCTGGAGCTGCCTCTCCTCCTCCAGGAGCTTCAGACGGCGGGTGTCCGCCTTCAGGACCGCCTGCACCGCCGGCGTGTCATCGGCTACCACCTCTAATGGAACGCAAATGATGGGCATGGTGAGCGGGAGAGAGCAAGAGTGTTGGCAGGGAAACGAGAGTTGGCACACCCGGGACTCACCCTGTTCACAAAGCAGCACGTCAATGTTGGGGGGAATGCTGAGAGCTCTGTTGGCTATGTGCTTCAGTAGTGTGGTCTTTCCTTTGCTGAGAGACGAGATCAAGAAAAGAACAATGATGCATTCTTTATAGGTGACCATCCAGACAGACACTGGATAGTATTACAAGCATTAAGTAAGCTGAAAATTACTTGATTCTAATGAGATCATTTCATTCTCACTCAAGAATATATGTCTTAGACCGCTTCAACCCGAAAACATTTGTGACCAATCAGCATCCTATAAACAGCAGCTACTGATGTGGTTTCTCTGCTCCCGCTTTGGAACCTTGCAAGATAGTATTCTCAAGTGACAGCGAAATTGCGATATCAAATATAATTCAACTGACCATAAACGCTCAAATCTTTTGGAAAAAAAAGCCAATCTGTGGGAGCAGTGAACTTAAAACTGAATTTACCCATTTGGTCCAACCAGACCATATCTTCTTCCTGCCACAATTAGAAGGTCGGCGTTGACGAAAAGCTCTTTGCCATGGGCAGATATGCTGAACCGCTCCAGCTGCAGACACAACACAGAGTCTTGGTGTTATTTCCAAAATCTAATGAAGGCAATGCGGAAAACCAAACCTTGCATGCCACAAATAACGTGGTCCCCTTTGTTCAGTGCTACCTCGAAAGAACAGAATTTCAGTCGCTGGCTGTTAAAACATGTTTTCAGCCATTCACTAAGAGGACTGTAACCTTGATATCGGAGGCGTTCTCCAGCATGGCCTGCCTGGACGACATCTCAGCCTGGGAAATGGAGAAATCTCCCTCCAAGGCATTCTGAGCACGAACACTGGCCACCTGACGCTCGTACTCCATCTGTGATGAAAGGAAAGCTTAGCACAAAAGCCATTCATTTCAACGGCACATTTGTTTTTAGAAAAAGCCCAATATCATGAAAAGTTCACAAGTGTTTAAAACTTTTAAATGGAAGAATAAATGTCCTTGAAAAGCTGAACACTTCGATAGCTAAACGTTCTCTGTTGCTTAAAGTATGCAGAACTTGAAGCAAAAAATGCAGAAACCTCACGGAAGAAAAAGAAAGAAAAGGAAGAAGAGAGAAAAAGAAACAAAAAGAGTAAAAGAAGACAAAGCAAGAAACAAAAAAAACAGACGAGGAGGACAACAAAGTTAGCTGAATAGTGCTGCCCATAACGAGTAAACTGATCTACATGTAAAAATGGTGTAGCCACCGAAACTGATACCATTACCTGTTTCTTTTTCTTCTTCTTCTCCTTTTTGCTAAGGTTAGCATAGGGGTCGTCGTCACCCTGCTGCTTGGCCTGCTCGGCGATGACGTCCTCAGCACTCTGCCAGACACAGAGGGAAGTTTAAATCACAGATCGGGAGCAAAAATAAGAGAGAAAACAAGCCGGCATGCGCACCATCATCATATCTCCTCCGTCACTATTGTTCTCTTCCTCATCTTCATCCTCACTGGGCGATCGTTCAGCAGGTTTCTCTTTCTGCAAAGTGAAATCAAATCTTTGTTACTTGGATGATTTTGAAAACGGAAGGAGGAAAAACCCCAATTATTTCTTACCTTCTGTTGGTCTTTCTTCCCCTTCTTTGGCCGCTCATCATTATTCTCCGGTGACTACGTAAGAGATCAAATACATGGTCTAACCATACATCTGAGCCCAGTTAAAATGGCACAAATGCATAATAATTTCTGATATCTGCATGATACTTGTGTGGAGAAGTTATGCCATCGCCTGCTAACTTTCCGACGCACATCTTGACGTTAACATGGATCATTTAGTTGCAAAGCCGCTGTGGAGGCATTTTGGTTTCAAGCGGAACAAAAACAAGAGCCAATAACTTGGGAGGATATTCATCAAACTAACAGCAAAAAGGTATCAGTCAAAAAAACTTATTGAACTTAATGTTTAAAATAAAACATTTCTGTTCTCAAAAAGGCAAACCAATGTCAATAAATGTCTCTTCTTCCGAATACCTTTTTTAATTTTTAGTCTATGATTAGACTTGTACCATAATAGTGGCAGAAAATGAACGGGTCAATACAGTTAAATCATAATTCTCAATCATTTATATGACGATCAACTAAATTTACATAACTGTCACAGCCCTAAAAAAATGATCATTCATTTGGAGCCATGTTTCTGTCTATCTGGCAGCTTGGGCATTCACGCTCTTTAGCTCTGTTTTTGGGACTATGTGACTCTTTAGCTGCTTAATTCTCCACTATGTTCATCGTTTGATTGATTGTGTCCATTTGCTGCTTTGGTGCTCACGCTGCGTACTTTGGCTTTAGCTGCCTGCTGTGCCTGAAAGCCACTCTCGTAAGAACGACGGGAATCTTTCATAATGGTTAAATATCGCTGTACACAAACTATATAAATAGAAGGGGGAACTGCAGCATCAGCTGATAATTCTCCATTCGTTCATTAGCACTGGTTATGGCGCCGACATTTTACACCATCATTCACTACTACAGAAATACAGAGTGTAGCCGCTCAAACTAAATGACGTATTTTGGGAGAATATGAGGCTTCAACAGATCCAACTAGAAGAGACTTGGTGAAGCATTTTCTAAAACCAACGGACTGTGACTTCTGTCTCCTGTTGATGTGTGCGGTGTGGTTGGCTTGGCTTAGCATTAAGATGTGAGGCCGGGGAAACATGCGCCAACACCTCTACCGGTTAAGTCACTTCTGTTGTAAGAAATCAAACAAGTTTATCTAAATATTTGTTGTCTTTTAATATATGTTGTTATAATTCATTACTGATAGGTTCTTGTGGAAGCAAGGATTAAAGAATACGAATCTGTTCCTGTTTGCTATTGAAATTTGTAATATTACTTTGAGGGAAAATTAAGAGGATGGTAAATTAAAATTACTATTTGCATTGGTTTAACCAACCATTCTCATTAGTACTCATGCTGTGATGAGAACTATGATGCTTATTGGAAAATGTTTGCGTTATTTGTATTTCAAATGTGTTCCTGTCACAGACAATAAGAAGCTGCACTCACCTTGGATTGCTTGGCTTCTGCCTTCTTGGATTTCTTTGAGGTTTTCTCTGAGCCGTCGTCCTTCTCTGCCTCGTCCTCCTCCTCAGACACAGCCTAGCAATTCCATACGCACAAAAAAACACCATGAGCAACGCTTACTGCAGTCTGTCGAAAGACCTTGTGAACAGTGAGGCAGGTAACACGAGATGCAGGCTGGACATGAGAAGAAATTTGGAAAAAATGAAAAAACGAGGAGCAAATCTGAGCCAGTGAGTCATATTTGCATGGAATGAGGCGAGAGCTTAAATGGAGGAAAGGAAAGGAAAAACCTTAGGCACCCACCTTTACCTTCTTGGGCTCAGATTTATCTTTTTTCTTGCCCTTCTCAATCTCCTGTTTTAAAGACGCACAGACATGCAGAAATATACCCAGAGATTTAAAAGGATGAAGATTCACAACCTGTCAAAGCGAAAGATGCCACTGATTCATGCACTGTTTCATACTATTGTGAGCTTGAATGAACTCGAACTGTCATGTGAGGATCTGTGTTGTTAAAGTTATGCGTGGTGGCGTGTCTGACACTGCGTTTGTAGGAAAACTAGAATTACTGCCCCAAAGCCGCTTTCCTCTGTGAACCAGACAAGCTGCAGCTAACATGCATGTCTGTCCATGATACACGTAGTGAAGACTTGGAATGCATTATATTAAATACTATTTAGAGTAGAAAATGTCATCAAATTAATTATTCTATACTATTAGATATTTTGAAAACATGATGGCATAATCAGTGTGACTTCATTCATTCATTCACTGTCTTCCGCTTATTCCGGCTATTCTGGGTCACGGTCGTGCCCAAATACATGCTTGAATCCAAACTGGAAGAAATATCCTCCATTCATATTCCAGGGAACCTTCCTTTGACCTTTTGGATTCTAAATGTCCTTATGTCGTATAACTTTATCCTTTTACCCATCTGTATGAAAGATTGTCATCATAACCTCGGCTATCGCTGGCACAGAGGCATAAAAAGTATAAATGTGATAATAGTAAATAACATGGCACCCACTCCTTCCTCTTTTAAAGTTTCCATATCACATTTGTGTGAAATGGAAGTTTGGCCAGGACTGGCTTCAAACTATCTGTGATGTCACCAACACATTTTTGAATACAGGGGCACTTCAGAATTGACCTACTCCCAAGTGCTGCTGGACATGTTTGCCCTTTTAACAAACTACTTTATACAATTAATCAATTTTTGCATTTACTTATTTTTCACAAGTATCATTCTTCAGCTTCACTCCAGCAAATCTAATTTGGCGGGATCTGTACGATACAGTTTCTATAGATCATAGACTATCATGATTATCATGATTGTAGCCAAAAGATTTTATAGTGATTATATCATTGCAATATCCAGAGAAAATATGAAAAATAAAATGTGTAGGGGTGAGGATAACTAACTATACAAGGCTGCCCAAAAAACAGCAGTTAAAACATGATTTAAGAGGCACTGGATTATTTACACATTATGTGTATTATTAGCATGACATTATACTGTATTTCAGTTCTTTACTATCATGGTCATTGTCAACAACTAATATACAGCAGATGTAAATAGATATAAAAAAGTATAGAGGTAAAGCAGAGCAGTGCAGTTGTTAGTTCAGTTAGAAGGAAATAGTGAGTTAGTCAGAAGAGAGACTTTCGGCCGTTATTAGCAGGACGGTGAAAACAGCAACACACCAAAACTCAGTCCTGCTCATTCAGCACCACTGCTGTTACACACACAATGCGTTATTGTTCTGACCGCACAGTTACCAAAGCTGGCTCATCCAACACTTCTCCCAGACACAGGAGCAGAGGCCCCAGAGTCGAGGGCCCATACAGCCTGGCTAATAGTGATGGGGTGATTAATCGCAATTAAAAAGATA